>VDFB02120019.1:131574-174247 GCA_007258455.2 Sequoia sempervirens | reverse complement strand
AACAAGATCATTGTGAAAGTTGCTGTAATCTGGCATCAGAGAGATAAGTCAGAACTTTGTATGTAATTATTTGTTACTATAATACAAAGTGATTTCTCTTGGTGTGGTGGGTTTTTCTCCCGTAAGGGTTTTCCCACGTATATCTGGTGTTCATATGTATTTGTCTATTTCTCTGTTTTAGTAATCAATTCATGTGCATCTTAATTGGACTATAATTGTAAATTTTAAAGAGTATCTACATTCTTCCCTGAGGTTTTGACGTTAGGAAATTTGTTTCCGCATCTGATTTTCCTTACACATTTTATGTCAGTTTGATTATTGGTGAACACTTAGTGCACAATTGCATGATTGACTCAGGTGCAATCAATCTATTATGCCAAAGAAATTAGTGGATAATATAGGATTGACATATGAGCCTCTGTCAAAGGGAGTAGTTCAATTAGATGGTACAACCATTAAATCTGTTGGAGTGATTAAAAATCTACCCCTTACCTTACATGCTTGTCTAATTTTTTCAATCCCACAAGATATCTATGTTATAGATTTGTCACCTTTCTTTGCCATTTGCCTTTCTAGGGACTTTATTGCAAAGTTGGGTGGGTATTTATCATCAGATTGGTCACATATGTTTTTCAGAACTAGATATGGCACTAGAGTGACCATCAAATCAGAACCCCAAGCTAAGGACCACATAGAGCCATAAATGCAAACCTATCCATCCATGAGCAGGAGAATCAATCCATGACCCTAGATCCCAACACACCTATTGAAGGAACACCTAATATAAATTTAGATGAGTGGGTAGTCGAGAATCACAAATTTGACCCTTTCAGTCACATGGGTGAGGTAGGATTGGGCATTGACATGATTCATGAGCATGGTGCAGTTGTTCCAGATTTGGTTAAAGATGAAAAACAACCAAAACAACAAGGTAATTAACTTTGGAAGCTATATTTTGATGGCTCAAGAAGTAAGGTGGGTGCTGGTGGAGGAGCTAGGTTGATTTCTCCTAATGGAGAAAGGTATTATTCAGCCTTAAAACTTGCTTTCAGTTGTTCAATTAATGTAGTAGAACACAAGGCACTTATTCATGGCCTAGAATGGGCCAGAAAGAGAGGTATAAAATGTTTACAAGTTTTCGGTGATTCCAAATTGATAGAAAATCAAGTAAGAAATATGAATGTTACAAAAAATGATTTTCTCAAGTTGTATAAGCATAGAATTTGGGATTTAATTGAATATTTTGATGCTTTCAACTTGCTCTCCATTCCTAGAAACTAGAATAAAGAAGCTAATAAGCTAGCTTCCATAGACTCACAATTTGATATTCCAACTGATGTTCATGATGTTGAGGTACAACAGTATGTAAAAGTGGTGGTGAGACCATCTGTACCAAATAACAATGCTAATTGGTGGGTTTTTGAAAGTGATGAACAAATTATTAACTTTCTAATGGAAGAGGTTGAGTTTGTAGCTGGAAACCAACAAAAGTGGTAATAGCAATATGACAATCAAATCTTACAGTTGAAGTCAAATAAGCTTCCCAAAGGTTTGGTAACTTCAGAATTAATTTTTAATTTTGATGATCAAGTTAGAAAGGATAAAAACAACATGACAGTTAAGTAGGAACACTCTGAACCCATCAAGATATTCAAAGACAAGCTCCTCAAGCTTGGTAAGGTATGTACCAAAGAGGAACATCAAGATTTTATTTTGCTTTGCCAAGAATTTAATGCTATTTTTTCTTGGGAGTATGGAGATTTAAAGGGTTTTAACCTTGAGTTAGCTCAACACAACATTGAGTTGGAGCCCAAAGCAAAACTAGTGAGGCAGAAGTAAAGGCCTCTAAACCCTAAGCTAGAGCATCTCATGAAAATAGAGTTAAGCAAGCTGATTGAAGGTAACACCATCTTTCTAATTAAGCATACATCTTGGGTTTCTAACTTGGTACTTGTTAGGAAAAAGAATGGTGAGATTAGGCTGTGTTGATTTTTCATGATTTAAATAGAGCCTCTCTTAAAGACCATTATCCATTGCCATCAATGGAACAAATTTTACAAGTTGTATCAAGTTCTAACAGGTTTTCCTTGTTAGATGGATATTCAGGATATAATAAGATTTTAGTGAAGGAGGAGGATCAATTCAAAACTGCCTTTACTACCAAATGGGGTACCATGGCTTACCGAAAGATGCCTTTTGGTTTGTCCAATGCAGGGGAAAACCTTCTGAGAGAAATGGATATGGATTTCCAAGGCCTCATTAACAAGTTTGTACTTGTTTATTTAGATGATGTTACTTTTTTTTCAAAGAATTCTAATGAACATTTTGATCACGTAAGGCAGATCTTTTAGAGGTGTAGAGAATACGGGGTTTCACTTAACCTAAAGAAGAGTATTTTTTTAGTCCATGAGGGGAAGCTTCTTGGACATATTGTTTCCAAGCATGGTATTTCAATTGATCCAAAAAGGATCACTTCTATTCTAGCATTACCCCTACCAACACTCTTGGCTTACAAAGCTTTCTAGGTAGGATCAATTTTGTAAGGAGGTGCATACCTAACATTGTAGTATTATTATAGCCTCTTACCTCAATGCTTAAAAAAAATATAACTTCTAGTTGGACTAAAGAAGGTAAGAGGAGTTTTGAGTAGATAAAGGAGGCCCTTGCAACAACCCCAACACTCATAAATCCTAATTTTGATAAGGACTTTATTTTATATGATTTTGGGAGTGTTGATACTATCTCAGCCATGCTTTGTCAACAAAATCATGATGGACTAGAGCAACCTGTTGTATTCTTTAGCCAAGTTCTACAAGATTATGAAGCAAGGTATTCTTTTTGTCGAGAGGCATGTTCTAGCTGTTGTTAGAAGTCATAAAAAATTTAGGCATATGTTTTCTAACAATAAGATTCAATTGTTGGTTTCCCATCCTTTTGTTAAAGACTTCTTGCTTAGCAAAGATATCAATGATAAAAGAGAAAGTTGGATAACCAAGGTAATGGAATATGATGTTGATAGTAAGGTTACTGAGCTAGTTAGAGGAAAATTTCTATGTGAACAGTTTGCTGGAAATGAAGAAAACAACAAGGAAATTGATGAGCAGGTTGCAACAGTGCTCAATAATGAGGAACAAGATGTTGTTCTAGCTACTTCTACAAACTAGATTCAGCAAATGATTCATTACTTACATACTGGTGACTATCTTGAAGGTTTAGAAAAAGCAAAAAGAAGGTATTATAGAATTCAAGTCATCCCTTGTGCTATTATTGATGGATTTTTATATAAAAGGGATTTTCATGGAGTTTTACTTAGATGCGTTGAACTAGATCAAATAGATAAAATTTTGGAAGAATTTCATGATAGGCCTTCTAGAGTCCATTTTACACCAAGAACTACAACTCTAAAGATCATGAGAGTTGGACATTACTAGCTTGATTTGCTTAAAGATGCACATGTTTGGGTCAGAAAATGCAATAAATGTTCATTATTTGTAGGAAAGCAAAGGCTTTCAGCCTTGCCACTACACCCCATTTAGGTAGAACAAACCTTTGCTAAGTGGGGTCTTGATTTTATTGGTCCTATAAACCCACCTTCAAGTGCAGGTCGCAAATGGATATTAACAACAACAAATTATTTTACTAAATGTATAGAAGCTGTTGCATTGAGGGAGGCAAATGAGACTACTGTTTTAAATTTCTATCAGGATTTGGTATCAAGGTTTGGTGCTCCTAATTCAATCATTGCTAATAATGCATTAGCCTTTGTTGGCTTAAGAATTTCTGATTGGTCGATTAATAACAATACATTTCTGAATAACTCATCCAATTATTACCCTTAGGGTAATGGACAAGCTAAATCCACTAGCAAGAATTTTATCAAGATTATCAAAAAGACAATTGAGGATAATCATAGGACCTGGAATGATCATAAATTAAAGCTATCCCTTTGGGTTGATAGAATAACTCCTAAAAGAGCTACATGTAATTCACCTTATGTTCTTACTTATGGCAAAGAGGCTAAGTTTCCAATTTTAGTTGAATTGCCAACTTTGAATTTCATTAAGGAGCTTAAATTGCTAGAGGAGGAGCCTATGGAAATCAGGCTTGCACAACTGATGGAATTAGAGGAGACAAGACAATAAGCACTGAGAAAGCTCGAGATTCACCAAGCGCAAATGAAAAAGACCTTTGATAGAAAAACAGTTCCAAGAGTGTTCAATGAGGGTGATCTTGTGTTTAAGTGGGATGAGCTTAAAAGTAGACATGTTAAGCATACCAAGTTTGATGCCATGTGGGATGGCCCTTATGTGATTACAGAATACAAACAACATAATTCTTTTCAGCTTTCAAAGTTGAATGGAGAGGTGTTGCCTATCCCAGTGAATGGGATTCACCTCAAACAATGTTATTGAAGATCAAAAAATTGTTGTTGTACATAGTAGAGTAGAGTTTTCAGTTAATAAGTACTCTAGGTGTATTATTTTCAATTCATTTTTTGTTTTCCAATAAGTGTTGATGCACATGTTTGGTGGTTTTGTTCTAAACAGAGCCATGGTAGTTTTTTTCAGTTTTGTTTTATTGCTGTTCATTTTTGACAGCTGAGATACAAACAATTTTCTAAGTTGCAAAAAGCAAGAATGGACTCCTATGCCCAATGGATATGCAAGGTTACTAATCCTATTTGTTTAGTAGTCAAACACCCCTAAGAGGTCACCAAAATGTTACCTAATTTTTCTTTCAGCTCAAATCAAGTAGAGCTAGGACATCAATGATGATGAAAGAAGAAAGGTATACATAAAACTTATGCTAATGTTTTCATCATTGCATAAAAGATGCTATCAAATGAAGTTTCAATTTTATTATGCAAATGTTTTTTACAAGAGAGAAGATTACATAACTTTGCATAAAATTGTTGTTTTATTCATTTTACAAAAGAATGGTGTCCCACACAAGCTGTGGGAATGATTGATAAAATGCAACATATCAAAATAAAATATACGTCTGAGAAATATAAGAACATATGAAAAGAAGATGGATCTATCATTGCTTGAATGAAAAATCCCAAGGTTGGTTAGATGTATCTTCAGCCCCAACTCCCTTCATTAGTTGCTTCAGAAGTTACCTGCAAGAGATGAAATAGTTGTTTAGAGTTTGGGATGAAAATTCTCCTCATATGCAATATCAAAAGATATATAACCTATTCTCTTGAAGCATTAAATCAGATATGCAATTTCAAAAAAAGATCCAAGAGCAAAAAATTCAAAGCATCATAGGAAGCTTTTGGCTTCATTGTTTTGCTAACTTGTTTTTTCACTGTACAGGTACATGTACATTTCCCATTGCAAAATAACTTGGTTCAACATCATAGTATGAGGAGGAAAATGGGCTCCCACAAGGGTTGAGCCCAACATGCTTCCTGCTTGGTTTTCAAGAGGGATATGAAGTGTATTTTTCATCAATGAAAGTGACTTGAAGTCACAACAACCACTATAAGCAAAGAGAAAGGCATATCATTCATCAATGAGTACATTTGAATCAAAAGGTTGCACAATCAATTGGAGGAGTAGTGATCAAAGGTTATCATCATACAAGATCAGTCATTATTAAAGACAAGCCTAATGCAAGATGAAGAAAAACTCCATTCAAGAAGTCAATCACCCATGGCTATTGCACCATCAGTTGAAACAACCATTAAACAAAAGATTCATTGAGGTACTAATAGATGCTGCATTTCAACTTTAATAGCTACAAGAGTTTTGTACTCACATGACAGTGTTCTCACATGATGATTGTACAATCCTTTGACCACATTATTGACCACATTATTGGACAGTCTATGGAAGGATAGATGAAATTATATGTAGGAAGGTATACATGAGAAGCCAAAACAAACAAAGGACTGTATGATCATTAACAAGAAAAAGATAGCCACCTATTATGGAGACAATGAAATGATAAACCACATTGTAGTTGTAATCATTGAAACCAAATGAATATTTTTTAAGGATGGCAACATTTACAAAGAAAATTTTAGGTACAGTGAAGTTAGGATCAAAACCCTGTGAAATGTGAGTAACGAGGCATATCTAGAGAACAGTCTAAGAAGATTGATGCCCTCACCTTCAAATATGCTTGAAGGAGGAAGGAGAAACAAAGCATTAAAAAAGGAAAGCTACATAATATGCTTAGGGTTTCAAGGGAAAACCAATGTGTATGAAGAACTTCAAAACCCAGAAGCTTGCAAAATCTAAAAGCCACAACCAAAGTGAAGTTCTAGAATTTAAACCCAGAATGAAAACTTCAAAAGGTTGCTTGAAGCATAAAGGAAAACACAAAAGCATAGTGTGGCTGCATGTGTAGCACAAAATGCAAACCCACGGGTCATAAAAACAAGATTTTGAAACCTAGAACAAGTCTGTAGAATTGAATGGATAAAGGTTTTCCACATTTTTCCAGAAAATAAATGAGTGCCTTCTAAGAAAGAGCAAAGATTAAGGGTTTTCATCATTTTTTCCAGACCAGATACAAAACATACAAAAAATGAAAACATTCCATCATTTTTCTATTACAATAGAACTGAAATGACAATTTCTTCTACAAATATGAGAAAATCACATTTTTATGCAAAAAAGGAACTTACCATGCTATCAACAACAAATTTTTGCAGAGAAATCTCCAGAAAAATCTTTGAGCATCAAACCCTTGGAGGCATGAAGAAAGTAGCATGGTGATAAAAGTGAAAATGCAAATGAATGTCATGGGTTTTCTTTTAGGGTTTCTTTATGCCCTATGTTTAGCCAACCCCCTTTGGGGTATTTTTCACTTTTATTTAGACTTTGCATAAAACTAATACCTTTTCCATATATTAGTTTACCTTTGTAATATCTTGCATGGTTTTCAAACACAAGGTCGACCCCCTAGTTATTTTTGCATGAATTGAAATCAAAATAACAATGTAAACATTATTAAAGCAGTCAATTATAAATTGCTTTAATAGATGTCATGAAAATGCAAAGAATAGGAAAATCCATAACATGTGTTAAAGTAATTCTTAATTGATTACTTTAATATTTATTTAGATTGATTACTTTCATCTCAAGATCATGCAAAACTAGAAGAGAGGAGTTAAACTGGAGCTTTTTGAGCTTGATTTTCAGTTGACTAGGTGAGTTTGAAGTCCACTTGGGTCAAACTGGTTGTGATAGTGAGTTTGAGGCTATTTTAGCTCAAATTGGTTCAGTTCTGACCCCTCTTTTTGAGGCTTTTCTTCTTTTCTCGTGAGACAATTTTTGGGAGATATTTTTAGGGTGTAGTTAACTTCAGTTGACTTACTATGACTCTTTGGAGTCCTTTTTGTATATAGGAGAAAATACTTAGATTTTTTCTCAGTTCTTACCTTTTTTCCCTCTTGTGCATTGCAGAGAGAAAAGGGTTTTGTAGCTTGATTTACAGTTGATATAATAACAGTTTATTTTCAACATATCTCATCATATTGCGGAGATTCCCTATATTTTTTAGTAAAAATCAAGTGTTTTCCTTCTCAAATTTTAGGTGTTGTCTCTCATGGTTGATTTTGATAGAGATTTATTGTGTTTAAATTTGAAAACCTTTAATTTATGTCTCATTCATAGGTGTATGTACGCAAATCAGTTTAATATCATAGGTCATAGGTTGTGCAACTGTTTAATCCTTTCTTTCAAGTTGTGAAAAATTAGTTTTCCTTCATAAAAGATATTGATTTCTCAAAGCCTATTTATGAAATACTTATGTGATTTAGTTGTTCAATTTAAGTTGTGTGAATGGATATATTGAAGAGTACTTGTGAATCAGGTTTCATATTCATTATCATTTAGGTGCATCACCATCTTACTAGTTTCAATTTTTACCGTTCATTTTAATCCCTCTATCCCTTTTCCTGCATAGGTCATTAGTTTCATATAAAAAAATTAAAAGGGGAACCGAACCATAATCTATAGATTTACCTTCATTATGACCAACCCACAAGCTCAAAGGTGTTTCCATGTTACATAGGATTGCTGAGCTTTCCAACTGTAATCCTATGTGTTAACAATTTTTACCAGAGTGTCGGCTTTGCATTTAGCGCCGCCTTTGTTTCCCAACATCGCCTGTGCAGATTGAAGAGGAAAACAGTTTGAAGAACCAAATGTATTTTTTAATGCTCTTTGTAATAGCTTAGGCTTTTCAATTCTGCTTTTCATTTTCTATTTTAGGACAAACTAGCATTACTTTGGGCTTAAAATTAACCATCTACTTAAGCTTTTCAAGTTGGACTAAAATTGAACATTAGAAACTTACTAGACATTGCTATATGGGCTAAAATTGAACAAGGCGAATTCACACTTGGTTTTTGGTGCTTAAAAAGTGAACTCACCTTTACTTTGGGGATTAAAAAGTACTTGTGTCTTCTTTATTTTGTGATTTTCAATTCTTGTCATTTGAATGTGTACACACTTCTCTCACGCCACTTGGAAATCTTGAGAATCAAAAGCATTCCTTTGACATTAGTTTTCTAATCACCCACATATTTCAATTTGGATCTAAAAATGAACCCCATGCTAGTGTGAGGAAAATGCATTGTGTGTGCTCCCTCCTTGTGCTTCACGTGGTTTGGGAGGTCGAACTACAAATGTACTTCCTTGCTTTTGTATATCTTTAGAGGGCTTGCCTCCCCTCTTTGAAAGGAGGGAATGACCCAAGCAGTACCAAGGTAAAGCCAAGCTCTTTCAATTGCTATATAAAAATGTGTTGTGTTGAAAGTCATTAAGAACATGTGCAGATGTGTCATACTGACAAGTGCCACCCCTAGTATCCATGTGATACGTTAAAAATTTATTCTTAGGAAGGGATTGGGAGGCCTCTTGATTGACCATAATCTTGAGCTAATATTTCTACATGTATGGTCACCTTGAATGAAAGCCCTTACTGCAAACCATTTTTTTAGTGACCAAAACCCTTTATGCTTGCTGGTGCAGGAATGGTCATTTCGAAGCCACCCCACATTTGTACTATTCAAAGTTGGAATAGGAAAATACTTAGGATCTTCAGATCTTTAGGATTTTGAGATTTGGTGGTCCCGAGAAGTGTGTGCCGTGGAGGGGTGCCAGTGTCGCCAAATATCTAGCTGTTCACTTTGTCTTAGTGTTTGGAGAAATCTGAGTGGGGACTCAACAAGTAGTATCTTTGAAGCCTAGGATTGTGCATTTTACAATTCAAACACATTGCTTGGATCTCAAACATTGAAACAAACATTAACAAATCATCAAAATTTTAAACCCTTTGGAAGGAGTGAATATCCTTGAAGAGTCTAATTATTATTGCTTGTCCCTAGGGATTTTATCCTTAGAGGCTTCTAAATATTTGGGCTCATATCTCACTTTTCTCTCTTCAAAGTCAACTTAGGGAAACTATGGCCTTAACTCTTTGATTTTCACATAATGGACCTTGTGGAATGAAAAGGAGCTAAGACATAGACGTTTAGTTTGGAATTTAAACAAGATGAGTTGATGTTGTAAAAAGAATCCAATTAATCACGATAAAAAGACAATTGAACCCCACACATGTGTTTGTCTTCATGATTTCCCGCAAAGTCAAAATTACAAAGAAAAAGTATTTATGCCATCATTTCAAACATAGGTGTCATACTCAAAAAGCTATAAGAAGATACATTAGAAAGTGTAACCTAAGACAATACCACAATATAAGCAAGAAGGTAACAAGGTTTTATAGACTTATTCTGCTCAACAATCTGGACATGTATGCTCAATATGAACCCTATGATTTTTGAAACACTTTATAGGAAATAGCATGTTCTTCAACACCTTGGTCATGTAAAAAAAGTATTTTTAGGTTCATCTAGGATAAAAAACCAACACTTCCATTTGTCACAACATTTATCAAACCCATCTCACAAACAATTTTTTAACTTTGGAAAAATCATCTATGCTAGACTTTTGGTAAATCCTTAGATCAAAATCAAAATCATCTTGTTTGGCTAGGCATGTGGGAATGAATCCTTTCTCACACATTTTGTTAAATTAGCACCCCCTTTGGACAA
Source organism: Sequoia sempervirens (assembly GCA_007258455.2). Classification (NCBI taxonomy): domain Eukaryota; kingdom Viridiplantae; phylum Streptophyta; class Pinopsida; order Cupressales; family Cupressaceae; genus Sequoia; species Sequoia sempervirens. Next base: position 164,172 of record VDFB02120019.1, on the reverse strand, counting down.
GTTCACCCCAAGATCACATCTAACATCTTGAGATTTAGAAGTTCATTATCCAAATCAAACCAATCAAAATAAAAAATCCTAAGGTATAGTATTGATCCAAAGTTCTCAAAAGTTAAAAACATCCATACCATTCATCCTTAATTTATCACATTAACATCATTTTGATCCTTAAACACATCCTATAATTTCTTTTTCTACCTAAAGTTTAGATCAATCAAAGGAGTTAGAGGTTCAACTTCCATATTCCTAAAATTTGATCCCAATTTTATGGTCCAAACAAGGTCACAACACAAGAAGATCATGGAGCAAAAAAAAGAAACATCAACCTCAAGTGATTTAAGTCAAACATAATTCAACCCTAGGGTATCTATCAACCCTCCACTTAATCCCCCTCAAATACCTCAAGATCCTCAAGAGGGTGGATTCCAAGTGGAAGATGTCACAAAAAAATTCAAAGAGATGTCCCAAGATGAGATACTTGAACTAGTCTAAAATCTTGAAATGCGCTAACTTATCAACATAGTCATGAGACTAAATCCCACCCAATACATATTGGCATTGGAAAAATAAGGGGCTAAACTCCCTTTCAATTTTGATGTGAGCACCATTGTTGAACAACCCTTGGGGAACATACCATAAACATCATTCACACCTTCATTCCCAAATGTCATCCAACCAATCATACAACCATCATCATCGCATGCCCCAAGTCAACTAATGATCACCAAGGGAATGTAAGTACTCCAAGCCCTTCAAGGGAATCCACTTGTCAAAAACCAAAATTTGGAAGCCAACACGGTATTGGGAATGCCAAACATCATCCCACAAGATCCTAAACAACCATATGTGCCACTCATCTTCCACAATACAGATAATTCATCCACTTTTCATGCTACCCTCACATATTCCATTGATACACAAGGCTACATTCCTAACATCTCCCAAGGAAAAGTGGATTTATTTGGAGAAGTGGGTACTTTCAATGCTTCATCCTCACTTCCACAAGGGAACGTGTCACAAATCTTCCAACCATTCCCTATCTTGACATCATCATCCACACCCATTCAAGGTATGGGACAAATCCCTTCACTAAACACATCAATCCAAAGCCAATCAAATCAAATCAACTCCCCAAGCATAAATCAAATCAATACATCTATCATACCAAATACTCCAAACATGCCACTGATATCGCAACACCAAGTGGAATCAACCCAAATCTCTCAACCAATCATCACATCATCTACAACACCTCAAAAATCCCAAAATCTAGTCTCACAAGGACTAAGCATATCAACGATCAATCCGAATCTAGCATCTACCACTCAATCCCTCGTCATCACTCAAAAAACACCTCAACAACCTCCTCAACAACCTCTTGTCACCTCATCTCACACTATCCCAAAAAATCTCCCACCTTCACCTCCAAATCAAAATGTAGCAAATCAATATAGTATCACTTTACAAGCAACACAAAAAGCTTACCAACAGGCCTTGCAACAATTTCAAGCCCAACAAGCTCAAGCACAAGCTCAAGCACAAGCTCAAGCACAAGTATAAGCTTTGATACAACAAAAACAAGCCTCACAACAAGCACAACAACAAGCACAAGCCCAAGGATAAGCTCAATCTCAAGCTCAAGCCCAAGCATAAGCTCAATACCAAGCACAACAAGCACAAGCGCGAGACTTGTTACAACAAGAATCCTATCAACAAGGCTTACAACAAAACATACCACAACAAGCATTGATAGCGCAACAACAACAAATAGCACAACAACAGGCCCAACAACAAGCGCTATTGGCTCAACAACAACAATAAAAAACAACAAGCTCAACAACAAGCATTGTTGGCACATCAACAACAACAAGCATACCAACAAGCGTTTCTCGCACAAAAAAGCTTCCAAAAACCTCTCACAAACACACAGCAAAATGCCTTGAACCATAGAACGCAAGCCACCCCATCCTTCACCCAACAAACCATACCATCCCAAAACACTTACATTCCACCACTTGATCCACAAAATAATCTCTCCATGGAAGTCAAGTTGCTCTCACAACAAATAAAGGACATACAATAAGGAAAGATGAAGAAATCACACACACAAGGAAATTTGTGCCCCTATCCATTTGATAGAAGCATTGCTATGGTTCTATTCCCACTAGGCTTCGAAATACCAAAATTTGATAAATACCGAGGAAACGAGAACCCTGAGGATCACATTAAAGAATTCCACGTACATTGTATGGAAGTAGCATATGATGATTCATATATTATGCGACTCTTCCCTCAAAGCTTACCTAGTCTAGCAATGGAATGGTTCTCCTCTCGAATCAAAAAGTTCCAAGAAATCGTGAACTTGTTCATAGAAAACTATTCATTCAACTTAGGCACAAAAGTAAGCTTGGAAGAATTATCTGGTCTCAAACAAGCTAAGGGGGAGACATTTGCAACTTTCTTGCAACAATGGCGATCCAAGGCTAGAAAAAGAAAATGGTCCATGCCAAAGGAATAACAAATAGGAACCATCATCTCTAATCTTGAAGGGAGCTTGTCCTTCCATCTAAAAATTTAATGCATCACAGCATATGACCAACTGATCCCTAAAGCTCTCAACATTGAAAGATCCCTTATAGCACATGGGGGCACACCCATGTACCAAGAAAATCAACCATAGACAAGTTACAATGAAAAACCTCGCACGTGGGCTAAGAACAAGAATGTCACCAATGATGGTTTCATTGATGCCAAAGTTGTTATTAGTGCTCCAAGGTAGAATACGCAACAAAAAACATACCCACAACCACAAATCAACACACAGAACACCCTACAAACCAACCCATCACAACAACAACCCAACAATCAAGCAATCACCAATGTAAACGCTCAAGGGGGACCACCCCCAAAGAAGAAATACCCACCAAAATGAAAATATACACCACTTGGGGAGCCCATTGATTTTGTCATGCAACAAGTAGTACAAGGAAACCTCATCATGCTCCCTGTTTACGAAAAATTACCAAGAACCTCGAGTTAAACCACCATGGTATAATGAGAAGCACCTTTGTGACTTTCACAAAATAAAGGGACACAAAACTAGTTGTATGAGACTAAAAAATATGATCCAAGATATCATCGATGATAAAGTTATAACCATTGAACAACTAGCAAGGAATCAAGATCTCAAGATATACACAAATCTAAAGCCGGATCACAATTAAGGGAACAACAATGGAAAAGGAAAGAATTACACTAATGTGAACCATATCTATGACCATGTTGTAGCATCACTGGATGAATGGGTAATAGTTGTCAATATCAAAGGACCTAGAGCTGAGTGTGGAGTCACCACACGTAGCAACAAAATTTCTATCCCACAGACCTTGATGTTGACCAATTCAAGCTATGGTTGGAAATATCACTACACCACATCTCCTAACCCAATCATCTCATAACCGCACACTCTATCTTGAAGTCTTAGTCCATAAAAAAAAGGTCAAAAGGGTCTTGGGGGATGGGGGTGCAGGTTTGAATATTTGTACCCTACAACTAATAAAGAATCTAGGATTTTTAGAGGATGTCATTGAAAAAGGAAAAGGTATCACCATTAGGGCTTATGATGATCAAGAACGGGTGTTCCAAGGCACCATTCAACTCCCCATCCAAGTGGGGCCAACAATCATGGAAACCACTTGCTAGGTCCTTGACCTTGAACTCCCCTACAATATTCTCTTAGGGCACCCATGGATCCATGGGATGCAAGCTATCGCATCCGCATTCCACCAATGTGTAAAATTCCCTTACCAGAATCAAGAAGTCATGATCCATGGCGACCCTGAACCTTTCTATTATTGCAAAAATCTAGAGGAAAAATATTACAAGATTCCCCAAGTTCCAAAAAATGATGAGAGACCCACATCCCCTTATGTTGATCCATCCACTTTAGCCTCCACCTTTGAGATAAAGACATCTACCATTTAGAACATCCTAGATGTCAAGGTTGTAATCCAAGATAATGGGTATGGGGACTAATAAATGAAGAATAGTTCCTTTGTGATAGGAGAGTTACCTCAATCTCCTAGATCTCATGGAAAACCATAGCCAATTGACACATCTCAGACCTTCAAAGAAGAACCCACCACCTTCAAAAAATGGGGAGACATAAGCAAAGAGGTGGTAGATGAAAAGGATGTATCGAGCCTATTGTATCAAGATGAAAGACCCGTACCTGATCTTCCCATGGAGGACAATAGCAAAGGTCTACAATTAATGTTTGGCTAGGGCTACAACAAAAAATGAGAATCTCGGGAAAAATGATAACTGCCTATTAGAACTATCATTCCCGAGAAGTGCCTTAAGAATCTTGGCCTCAGATGTACCCCTAAGAAAATAACCATACTTGGAAAAGGTGCTTCTATTAAAACGGTCAAAGCTTCCCCGTTGGTACCCATATCATTTAGTAGTCCCTTTGAGGATCCCATCTCTAACCTATCCATTCTATTCGAGGATTCCTCTCTTTTTATTATCACCACCATGTCATTCGAGTCAAGTAACCAAGTCTCCGAACTAAAGCTCGTTTACCCCCAACTCATCAACTATGACTAACGAGCACCATAAATCTTAGATACGTTTGAAAACAATGAGGCTCTCTCAGAATTCATAGGACTAAGGGATAATCTACTGTATGGAGATCACAAAGCAAGGTTTGACATTGAGTTAGACACACATGTGTACTATGGGGAAATGATTGAATCTCTTAGTCACAAAAAATGAAAATATAAGAGTAACATCTAGATCCTTAAGTGAAAACCACACTGTGCAACTTTCTGATCCCAAAATAGTAAAAATAAAGGATGTATCCAATGGTGAAAGCCTCTCTAAGGCACCAAAGGATGAGGGATTCAATATTCCCCTTAGTGCCATCCATCAAGAGAAATCAACAGTCCTAGCAGAGAAATGCAACCCAGTCGATTTGGGAACTGAAGAGACACCACACATCACTTTCTATGTCAAGTCACTTTTGACTGAGGAGCAAGAAAATATAGGAGTATTTCTAAAGGAAAGGAAAGTGAACTTTGCATGGACATATGCCGGCATGCCAGGACTTGATTCGGAAGTAGTAGTTCATCATTTAGAAATCTATCCAGAGGTGAAACCTGTAAGACAAAAATTGAGAAAAATGCATCCGCAAATCGCCCTATTGGTCAAGCTTGAGCTACAAAAACTCCTCAATGCAAGATTCATCCGACCCATTGATTATCCCAAATGGGTTTCCAACCTTGCACCTATTTCCAAGCCCACTAGGGGAATTCAAATTTGCATTGACTTGAGGGACTTGAATAAAGCATGCCTTAAGGATGATTTCCCCCTTCTCAACATAGATATGATTGTAGATTTGATGGAAGGGCATGAAATGCTATCATTGATGGATGAATTTACAGGATACAATTAGATTATGATTGCAAAGGATGACCAACATAAAACAACCTTCACTTGTCCATGGGGCACCTATTGTTGGAATATAATGCCATTCGGGTTAAAGAATGTTGGAGCTACATACCAAATGGATATGAATTTTATCTTTCATGAAATGATCCATAAATCTGTAGAGGATTATGTGGATGACATACTAGCCAAAACAAGAAAACGTCAAGACCATATATCAACACTAGGCCCAATCTTTGATAGACTGGAAGAAAATAAGGGACAACTCAATCCCAAGAAATGTGTCTTTTGCATCACATTAGGAAAGCTCCTAGGATATATTGTATCAATGAGGGGAATCGAGATAGACCCTGCAAAAGTTAAAGCAATCCTCGACATGGAAGCACCCCGAACACTAAAACAATTGAGGGGTCTACAAGGAAGGCTTCAATCAATCCGAAGATTCATAGCACAGTTAGTAGCTAAAACCATCCCATACTCTCATCTTCTTCACAATGGAGTGGCCTATAAATGGGATGAGAGATGCAATCAGACATTTAACCAAATCAAAGAATACTTGCTAACACCACCAGTCCTCATGCCATCGATCCAAAACAAACCATTGATCCTCTACATATTACCTATAGTGGTAGCTCTTGGTGCTCTTCTGGCACAACATGATGAAATAGGGAAAGAGAGAGCCATTTACTACATTAGTAGAACCTTGGTGGGACATGAGATAAACTACAAATTCATAGAGAAATATTGTCTTGCAGTAGTGTTTTCCTCGTAGAAGTTTAGGCACTACATGCTGGCTCATTAGATAAAGCTCATCACCAAGATAGACCCCCTAAAGTATCTACTTTCTAAAGAAACGCTCACAGGGTGGATAGCCAAATGGGTGATGATATTGACAAAATATGATATTGAATATGTGGAACGAAAATCAAGGGATAGGTAATTGCAGATCAATTGGATGAAGCCCCTATATATGTCGAGAACCCATTGGTATCAAAGTTTCCAGATGTGTCCATTTTCAACCTAAATTTTGTAGACCATTGGAAGGTATATTTTGATGGATCATACACACAACATGGGTTAGGAGCAAGAATCCTCTTCATCACACCACAAGGGGATTGTATCCCATAATCATATAGGTTGTCTTTTCCTTGCACCAATAATATTGTAGAGTATGAAGCTCTTGCCATAGGCCTTCTCATCGGAGTACAATGGAAAATCATGGCACTCAAGGTCTATGGAGATTCACAACTAATTATCAATCAAGTCAATGATGAATATCAAACTAAGGATGATAAACTTACCCCATGCAAAAAACTGGTGGAGTATCTCAAAGAGTTCTTCATCGAAATAACATTTGAGCAGATACCAAGGGTAAACAATAGAGCAGTTGACACTATGACTACAATCGGATCATTTCTAGATATCCTGAGGAATGTCCATAAACATGAATTCCTTGTAGAGCAGCTTCTCGTACCAACTTTCAAGGTACCAGAATCTAAGTTCGTATGCAAAATCATTGGTCCTGATGATCCTTGGTACCATGATGTATTCACCTACTTGAAAATAGGAGTCCTCCCCATTGACATCACCCCAAATCTCAAGAAAACCTTCATTAAAAAGTCATCCCACTTTGTCATCTTAGGTGACAACCTTTACTGTAGGAGTATCAAAGGAACCCTATTGCAATGCCTTAACCCTGAGGAAGCTTTGGCTTCCTTAACAGAGGTACACGATGACATTTGTGGTTCACACTCTAGTGGTATGACCTTGGCCAAGAAACTGTTGAGGACGGGGTACTACTGGCCTACTATAGAGAAAGAAGCTCACAACTATGTTTAGAAATGTATGCAATGCCAACAACATGGAGACCTCATCCATGCACCAACTCAGGAGCTCCAACTGATTGTAACACCTTGGCCTTTTTCACAATGGGGGCTCGACCTCATCGAAAAAATAACACCCACCTCATCTAATGGACAAAAGTTCATTATCATTGCCATATAATACTTCAAAAAGTGAGTATGCCATCCCCATGACTTATATCATAGGGAAGCAGATCTCTAAATTCATCCTGAACTACCTCATTTTCTATTATGGTGTTCCACAAAACCTTATCTTTGATAATGGAACACCCTTCAAAAACTAGGATGTTCGTGAACTATGCCAAAAATTTAATATCCAACATTGCTTCTCCACCCCCTATTACCCCCAAGGTTATGACCAAGCTGAGGCTTCCAATAATACCATCCTAAAAACCCTCAAGAAAATGGTTAATGAAGTTGGTCGTGACTGACACCTACAGTTGAACTCTACCCTATAGGTCTACTGAATGAGTATCTGCACATGTATAGGTGTAACCCCTTTCTTCCCAGCCTATGGATCAGAAGACATCTTTCCCATTGAGGTTGAGCTCCCATCCTTGAGAATATCATTGCATAATCTTATTACTGATGAGATGCAGGTTGAATGAGATGGAATTACTGGACGAGTGGTGCATGGATGATTTGAACCACTTACAAGTTTATCAGAACCATGTCAAAATGAGATATAATAAGAAGATCAAGAGTCGGTCATTTCAAGTTAGGGAGCTCGTGTTGAAAGAAAATCAGAAAAATGTGCCAAATCCAAAAAACAAAGGTAAGTTCAAACCTAATTGGTTGGGACCCTTCATCATCACAAAAAGTTACAAATCAAGAGCATATCAGTTGTCCACACCAAAAAGGGGAGCCTCTGTAGGATCCCATCAACAACTCCCATCTCAAAAATTTCTATGCCTAAGCTTGCAAGATATAAATCCAAAAATACAAAAAAACAAAAATATAAAAATCCAAAAAAAAAAAGGATTGAAAACGAAAGAAAAAAATCATCCTCTAGTGAAATCCACTTCGGCAGCGCTTTGGGCAAGTACCTTGGTGAAAACCTAGCAATTAGGTGCCTTGTGTAAATAAACACTCTCCATCCACCATGGTTTCTTTGGCTTGTTCCGCATCATTTTCCATCACATTCCATTGATCTTTCCATCACCCATCCATGGATAATCATTGATCATTCCCTAAGACATTAGGTTAGTCCTTTTAGGTGTGTAGTATAATAAATTGACAATCCACATGTTCATATTTCATCAATAATTGTGTCTGTGTTAGTTGAACTACGTGGTCTGTGCATGTATAATGTAGGCTAGGATAATATTTGATCAACCCCCAAGACCCCTAGGATAGGTCCTTAGGTTAGGTTTTTGGTCAAAATCTCAGAAAACACCAAAACATCAGAAAATGGAAAATCAAAACATTTGTAAAGCATCTTGAAAATATCAAAACAACCTCAAAACATTTCAAATTACCAAAAACATTCAAAAAACCCAAAATCATCCATCCCATTTCACATTCACCCACAATAAACATCCACTCACAATAAATAGATCATCATCTTCAACCTTTGGAAAAACAATCAGAAACAAGTATAGAATATTGAAGGTGTAAACTCAAATGTGAAGATCTTAAGTCTAGGTCAATAGGTAAACAAGTTGGTCAACTCTTGATATCAATATCCCGTCATCTTGTCAGTATCGAAATCATCTGATAAAATCATGTCCTAGGATACATCTTTCCTACAATGGAAATCAACATCAGACATCATTGTAGTTTAGTCTTGGCTAGAGGTATGAAGAACATTAGCTTGTTTGCTTACTTGATCTTTTCTTTTGATTTATCTTATTGCGCTCATTCCAATGACCTCTCGATGATGTCTAATCAAAACAATTTAGAGAGAAAGGAATGGGGCATCAATCATTTATTTTTGTTTTTTGTGCTTGTTGGATATCCTTGTAATATAACCTTGGTCATGCTATTTTTTTTCTATTTGTAGGGAGGATGTTTTGGATGCCTTGTTGACTATTACATTGGGGGGTTTTTCCTTTCTATGTTTTGGTCCAATATGTTTGAAATGTATGAAGTACACTCTAACAAGGTTTCATATGCCAGGTGAGAACAAGGATACTCCTATCTGTTTGTTGAGTCAAAGCCCATCGCACTAAATACCACACCATCCTGGTTTTCTATACCTTGATGCATCGTATCTATGTGTGTTATCAAACATAAGGAAAGTTATGCTCTTTACATCCCCAATCCCTGGATAAGCAACACATCGTCATCACTCATCATCATATATAATAAAGTCTTGACAACTCATAGAATTGTTGGAATTTTGCATCTTCTTGGAATCAAGGGTTGATCCCTCTCTTTCTTCTATCTTCTCCATGTACTAACATGGTATGATGACATTCAAACAAAATTTATCCGCATCCATCCTGCATCTAAAAACAGTTAGCATCCTACATACCCATACATATCATCATCAATAAGAGAAACATCATCCCTCCAATTGCATTATCATTTAAGGTGTTTTACATAATATAAATTTGTTATTCTAAGCATCTTAAAATCATCACATTTTGCATTATCATCATCATCCATACATACATATTGTATCATCATATACCATATAGAAAAGATATGGAAAAAGAAACAAACATATCCATTGCATACATCTCACATGCATTATGTAGATCTGTTAGTCTAAGCATCTTATAACATAACATTGCATCCATCATCAAATAGGAATAAAGCCATCATACATTGCATATGCATCCATATCATAACATTGCATACATCACATCATAAAACATAAAACATCATAGCATAGTCATTAATTACATCCATCAATGTCATATGCATCCATACATCCATAACACATAAGGTAAAATAAAATAACATCACATCAGAGCCATCTCATATATATATGAAAAAAGGTGAATGTCATGATATAATTAGAATTAGGTTTATAATGTCATCATATGGAATATACAAAAGGCTAATCAAAACTCAGCCAATGAATGTATATACATCATATAATCAAGCTGTACATCAAAAAAGTGTTTGAAAAGCAATATCAATGACCCGAGCTCCCCTCACTCTATCGGTCACTATGGTGATTACCCTGGCTTTGACAGTGTGACCCTGTTAGTCTGTGTAGTGCCCCTTGTGAGACTTGCTCAGTGCAACTTCGATGATGTGAGAGAAATCTGGCTCACGGTGCTCCTATGGATAGGCTCGGTAATATAGTGTCCTATAATAAGAAGCATCCTGCATGGCCCACTCATACATATCTGTAGGGACCATGGCCTATCCTTGTGCTTGCTGCACTACCACTTCTAACTGTTGTCAGTGTCCTATCTCAAGTGCCAAACCAAGGTCTGCATCCTATCTCATCTGGCACTTCTAGGAAACCTCCTGCCTTGACCGATCCCTCTCCTAGGTTAGTGTCTATATTTTAGCCACAACCTATTGTACCTACCTTGTCAAAAGTTGTACCTATGCCTATAGTGTTGCTATCTATGTGTCCCAAGGATCAAGACTAGGTGGTGGATACTAAGGAGGCTACTATGGGGGCTGTTGTGGTGCCCTCTATCCAACTAGCTATACTAGGGGCACATGTGCGTCATGCCCATCCTACCCATCCTGACCATCTTGTGGCTGCTGAGGCACCTGTCCAATCTGAGGCCCTTTGACCCATCCCCTACTTGCTACTGGGACTATCGACAATGCCAATCTCATAGGGGTGTGGATCTTCCAATAAGCATCATAATCCTGTGTCGTGCCTGCATCCTGCAAACCATTGAAGTAAACCCATGGCTGCATGAACAACTGCCTAAAATTGTCAATCACCACCTAGGGATGAATCCGCTACCCCCATGTGGTCTCCCGAGCTTTTCTGGAAAATATGGCTTTGTGTGCTAAATTAGGTGCATCCTACACCTTCACGAATTGTCTCACTACCCTGTTAGGAAGGTAGCACTCAATCATGTGGTACTCCTGCCCCTGCATGTATCTGGTTTGGTGGTAGTAAAATAACTCATCATCATCATCATGCCATTTGTGGTAATGGAGCCAAGGCCTCCCCCTGAAGACTGTCACATCATTAATGACCTACCTCTAGTGTGGGATGCCTATGATACCTGTATAATGTAGGGTAGTCATACCCCCATATCTGTAAATTGTAGGATCATCATGGTCTATCTGGACATCTGCCATAGTGGGCCTCAATACTACTATGTGCTCGTATGCCTAGACATGAAGAAGAGTAGCACCGACCCCCAACTATACCACCTGGTGCATGTCATGATATAAGGTGGAAAGGATAATTGACCCCCATACATACATGGTCATCTCCTCCATAATCTAGGACCAAATTGTGCCTCATCCCACACTGCAACCTCTAGCTGGTTGGTCAGGAACAAGAATTCTCAAGATCAGTGCACCAACAAATAATGTCAAATCTAGGGCAATCCCCACATACTGATCTACGTCAGTCTGTCCACTATCTATCATGTACTCATCGACCCCAAGCACTTGGAACATGACATCACCACCGGCCTTGACATCATAGATGATCCACTCTCCATGTATGGGGATTTGTAGGATCCGCTATACATCCTCCAATGTGACTGTGGGTTCTCCCATTGGTAAGTGAAACGATGATGTCTTGCTCTGTCATCACTCTACAAGTGTTTTCATCATGGATAAGTGTGTCCAAACTATAGGCATCTATGCCACATGACCAAATCCGATCATGCCCAGGAAATATAGTGCATCATCACTCAAATTCCTCGCTCGGTGCAAGATACGACCTCTATGCTCCATTGAGTGGAGTGGACGAAGGACCTCCTACATTCAAACACCCACGACATCAAATTTTATCAACCTAGTGCAATTTTGAAAAAAAACCCTTGAAAAGCAAAGGTGAGTCAACATTTACAAAGTCAACACTCCGTGTTTTCACAAAAGCGATGCTATAAATGAAGGTGACACTATATCACAAAGGTAGGTGCATTTTCCCATGGTGCCCTACCCTCTTAACCTCATGCAATGCTTTACCGCAAAGGCGGGTCAATATTTCAAATAAAACCCTAGAAAATTGCACCACATGGTGCTATCCTACAAAGGCAGTGCTCCATGAACAAAAGCGATGCCAATTGGCCCATTTCTGACGCCCTAGAGAGCTGCTTTTGGCCAACCTAGTTGTAACCTAATAAATGCACCAAAAATCATGAAAAATGAGGAAATTTTTGAATTGCATACCAGAGGTCTTGTGTCTGGAGCCTACTGGAACTCTTGAACCCGCTCCATCTGATGCCTGGGAAGCACACAAGCTGCCATTTTGTCAGCACCTCAAAGAAAAATTGCAAGAATCCTAGAGGGTTATGTGTACAAATGAGGTTCAAATGACCCTTACCCTCCTCTCCTATTTATGTTGGAAATTTAGAGTTTTTGAGGGTAAAATTAGGGTTTTTTGAGCTCGTTTATCCGTTTTTTGCATAATGAAGCTTTTTTTGACCCATTTACATCATGATGAGCCTATTTTTGCATCTCGTAGGCTATTTTTTGAGCCAGAATCATTGTTGAATCTTTTTTTACGAGCTTGACCCAAAATTAAAATTTTCGCCCGATCTCTCAGCAGGGCAATATAGCAATGTAATTCCTTCCATTGGGGCAACAATGAGGCATCCAAAATATCATAATTTTTTTAATTTTGGTCTCGGTAGTGTTATTCTTTGAACCAACACAATAGGTACCTTGCTTCAAAGAGGGGCAAAATGTAGACACTTAAAAATTCCTGATTGATACTATTCATTTGATTTTGATTAATTAACATCACTTCTTCCTAAATCACTTTAGACTAACCAATTAATTAAATAATCATCATTATTTAGTTAAATTAATCAATTTCTACTATTAATCAAATAACTAACTTTATTAGATTAATTCACCTTTCTTTTGACTAATTTTCATCATATTTAATTAAATCAAATCATTTAATTAAATCCCCCCAAAGTCCTCTCATTTGATTAAATAAGTCAAATAAAATGTCACAATCCCCTAACCCATCCAAGTTAATTAATTATGAATTAATTAACCCTAAGCTACTTGCTAATCATCATTGACAACTCCTCTAGCTTTTAACTCCCCAAAAGTTAAATCAACCCATGGTCAACTAACCAAGTTGCACATGAAATTCATCTTTTAATTATCTAATTACCCTATTTACCCTCACAATGGCATATTCCTAGGAATATTCCTCCCAACCACCCCTTCATTCAATTTCCCTCCAAAGGTTTTAAATAGCCTCTTACACATCCATAAATACCTCTTACAAAGGTATTTACTCCTTACATGCCATCTTGTCCCTTAAATCCTCTTACACTCTCAACAACATTCCCTTACATCTTCAACCACATTCATTTACTTGTTCTTACATCCTCATTTATTCCTCTTACATCCCTTTTACTCTACACATTCCCCAAAATGTGCCCCATCCTCATCCAATAGAATTGTGACAAGTGTCACAATCCCATTGGCTCCCTTTTTATCCCACATTCACCAATTTCTCTCATTCTTCAACCCTTGAGTCCTATAAGTAGAGGCTTTCTCTACACAATATGGATCCACAATCTCAAGCAAGTTTATTATAGGAATTTTTAACTCATTTTATCATATCATTTGCAAGTTTTTAGCATACTTTGGTATCATTTTCATACTTTGAATCATCTACATCATTGGAGTTTATCAAAGGGATTGGGAAAGGGGTTCTTTCCACATCAAAGGAGCACTAACCCCCCTATGGGATGAAGGTTTGGTCAATTTAGATGAGTTTACATGATTTTATCTTGTTTATTTCATGTTTTCATCATGTTTTCTTGTCTTTGTTTGATTGAGAATCTCATAGGGAATGCTTTGTTTGGGTTTCTAACTTGATTAAAATTTGTTTGTTGTCTCTTGTTAGTTAATTGTAGATTAGGCATTCACAACTTGTTGTAGGGTTTTGGAATCTTTTTGGGTGGTGGAACTTAGATAATGGATTTATTGATTTTTCATAGCCAACTTCAAATTTTGGTGTTTGTTTTGGTACATTGGTTCTACATAGTTGTTCCTGTGTGAATGGTTGGGAGGGTTGTAGTTTTTTGGTGTAATTCCAATGCAACTTATATGAATGTATTTTTTCTTCTATATTAATAAAATATAGTTCAAGCCTTTGGCCTTTAAAAAAATATTGTATATTATTACTATATATTTAATATTGTAAATTAATAGATAATAATATTAAAATTTATTATTATATTTTTGATAAAATAAGCATAATTTATAGAGTGTTGAACCTTTAACACAAAATTCCTCAAGGTTAGAAGTTCAACAATACATGGATAACAAAAAAGGTCAACAAAAACAGTAGTAACAACAAACAAATAGCAAAAACCAAAACACCACCAAAGGGAGTGATCAAAACCCCCAAACCACTACTTAGATATGTTTTCCCATTCCTCCATGAGGAATTTGAAAACATATTTTTTTTCCTGACTAGAGTTGGGATCATTGTTTAGGTCTTGATTCTCGATCTCCTCCTGCAACACAGACACAATAGTAAGGAGAAAGTGATCAATCACCTTGATAGTGAAGTAGGTAAGACAATTAAGTTTCCTTTCTACAATACTAACACGAGCCAATAGAGCCTTGTAATCATCATCAGTACCGTGGTTGGGTTTTCTAGCCTCCTCATTTGCCAAATGATGAGCAGAGGAGTTTGGGGTGGAGTCCTGCAAAATCATCTTGTTGAGCTTGGGGAAGTGACTAGAGCCATCTATGTTGTCATTCACATCCTCCAAAAACTTCTCATTGCTTTCCTCCTGCTTGTTATCATGTTTAGAGTTGCTTAAGATTTCATCAATTAAGACCTCAGGATTTTGTTTACTAGCCAACCTATGAGTTATCCTCATACTAGCCAACACCATGCCAACTTCTAGTTTGATGGTAATTATGGTATCCTCATCACCAGTGACATTGGTATTAGCATCCCCATCATCATCCTCCAATTCTTCAACATAAAAGGAGATATAATCTTTCTTCTTCAAATCTGATTTTGACTTACCCACATTTTTACCAACCTTCTTGATAGGGAACTTCTTTAGTTCAAACAACCTGATTGTGGCATTACTTTGAATTTTCATAGGGTTATTTTTTATTTTTACCTAACTATTTGGGATTGATGTTGGGGGTAGATTGGCTAGCAGGAAGACTGAGTTTGTGAGCTTGGACCTAGATTTGGTTGCAATGGAGAGTTTTTGGGGGGTTTCATTAGGGGGATTTAATTTAGGCTCCTCATTGATGAGGGTTGCTTTTATGGGATTCAAGGGACACAATGCAAGGTGAAAGTGATATAGCCTCAGGATTAGCCCTTGGTGCAAAGGGAGAGGAGGATTTTTAGGGTTTCTAGAGGCAATCTCAACAACCTTCTTCACCAAGAATTCTAGGGATGAAAGGAGGAAAAATGGAAAGCTTATGAGAAGATAACGCCTGAAGTGGTTTAGAAGGGGCATGCAGTAGTAGTAGAAACACTTATATCTACTCTCAAGAGTAACATATTTCATAAGCATAAGAAAAAATAGGTCCCATGGTGTTAGAAGTTTGCTTCTATCGTATCTTGCATGTATCTTGATGTGTTGCACATTTTCCTTGAAGAATTGTTGTATGCTATCCATGCCCTAAACCTTAGTGTGCTTATTTAGATTTTGTCCACTGCAAGAGAGCCTGGTTACCTTAGCAATCACATCCTCATTGACTTCCAAGGAGATACCCCCAACTTAACCTAGCAATTGCACCAACCATTTGCAAATTGGATTGATAGGTTTTCATTGTGGTCATTAAAACTTTCCATGAGAGGGGCTAGACCACCCTCAACACATATATGCCAAACCAGGGCATCTATGTGAAACTATTCGCAAGAACCCAACTCAGTCCTAACCCTATCCCCACCCATAATCTTTAGCAAAGCAATCAAATGACAATAAGGAATAGAGAGAATGAAAGGATAAATAAGATAGTAACCCTTTCCAAGAATAGAAGCAAGAAGCGACCTTTGTACAATTTTGGGTAGAGATGGTGATATCCTCCCATGTGCCAACAATCATTTCCAAAATCCTAAAGTTGGCAGATAATAACTTTAGATTAGAGGACATCGTAAGAGAGATTTGTTATGTTAATGACTATATACTACAATGTTTCTTATTATTCGTAATATTAGATTATTAAATTATTATATGTTATTATTCATCTTAGCTCATGACCTTCAATGTACATTGCTGGGACAATCTTGTGGGGTTGTGGTGAATTAAAGTAAAAATAATTAGATTAGTATCTAGTCAATAAATAATATATTATTCAATATTGATTAATAATAATAAATAATTTTATCACAAACATTAAATTTCTAAATAAAGGTTTTGCTTGTATAGTTTTTAAAAGATTGAGCGATATAGCCATCTGGATTTTCTCATGTAAATATGGAAAGGAAAAGGTGTAGCAGAAGTGATCACGTTCCAAAGGTGCATTGTGGAGACAAGTGGATGCTTTAGTAAATACCATAGAAAAATAAGTGTAGGAAATGTTGAAATTTGAAATGGTCAGAAGAATGATGCACATCATTTTGTTTACTTAATTCCTATCGAGAGGAATTGAGAGGCAAAGATAATCAAAATCAATATTAATAATAATTATTGTTAATATTAAATATAGTTATATTATAAAATAATGATTAATATATTATAATAAGTATAATATATTATATATTAAATATTACTACATAATAATGATAATAATGAATTATTAATAGTCAATTTAACATATATAATTATATAAATATATTAATAGTTATAGCTATGATCAATATTATTTACATTTATTAATGATCTGAATAAGTTGAATATATTAAATTTGTAGTAGTATATTATTTAAAAAAAGAAAATTATATATTTGTAATAGTTATTTAATATTAACATTTTACCCATGGAATAAAATTGTCACTCATGGATGCTGAATAGAATGAAGCGATGACTATGATAAAAACTTGGGAAGAGGTATTTTCGAATGTGTCAGCTATCATTTCAGGAATTTTTAAATCACAGTGGTCTAGGTATTCAATATGTAATGATTATGTACATTTTTTAATTTGTAGCTTTCTTGTATGACAAGATTTTTTATTTTCTTGAAAAGAGTTATTCTATTAACAAGATCAGATATGTATCTGTATACTGGATCACATTTATTATGCATTTTATTTTTTAATACTTGTAGCTAGCAAATTAGATTAGGTATACATCTTTTTTAATTAACTTAATTGTAGAGTATGTTAAATTTGATAACATTTCAGTTTTAAATATTGTACGTGTAGCATCATAAATTGTCACCCTTGACAATTTCACACTATTTTTTTCTCCCCCTTAAATTATTGGACCTAACTAAACACCTAATTTCCTAAATTACCCATTCTATAGACCATTTTTAATAATTACCAAAAAATTGCAAGCGGAAAAAAAATGCATTTATCTAATAATTTTCCCTCGACACCTTAATTTCTGAAAATAGGACTGGGACACATACACCTAGGGAAAATTTGTCCACATATTTTGGCTCCAAATTCAAATATGTTAGTGTCAACACTTTATTATTTGCAATTCAAGCATCCAAAGTCAGCTATTGGATTTAATTTATAAGAAATTAGAATAATTACATATAAATACCTAGTTATTGATTCATTTGAAAATGAACTAGCATTAAGAAGCAATTATTGGAGAAATTATTGTCAAGAGCATTATTGAGCAAGTCAAGAGAAAAATTTTAGTGATTTATTGCAGCAATTCAAGATCCAAGCATCATGTCAAATCATATGTGAGTTTATACATGTTTATGTTATCATTGTTTGTGAAGGATAAACCTTTATAGGTCTCCAAGCAATTCAAGCAAGTAAGATTAAAACCTTGAGGAGATGTGCACAAATTCAATCCTTCAAGGAATCCACTAAAGGGTGGTGAGTTACAACACTTTGTTGATTCATCATTCCTTCCTATCATTTATCTTTCTACCATTTGCATTGCCATTATGGAAGTGGAAACACTAACACGGGGTTTGACTAAGGAAAGCCCCTAAATGGCACAACCCTTCCTCTCTCTTTAAATGTGTAGGTTTTAGGTTTGAAGGAGATTGGAAGAAGTTTGCAACAATGATCTAACAAATTTGCAGACATAAATAGAAAGCTTTGATTTGGCACCAAAGGACTGTGAAAACAGATTTGAAATCCATCTACAAGGACACATACACCCAAGGAAAATTAGTCCTCCATTTTCAGCCCCAAATTTGAACCACAGGTGCACAGTGTCCTGCTCAGTCCATTTCAATTGTCTGAATTTGTTTGTGACTTTATGAATTATTGTATTTACATCAGAACAATAATTTACATCATTAACTTAGTTAGATCATTGCATTTCATCCCTAAATTCATCCTAGATTTGGTCAAGGACTGGTTGAATCACCTTTTAGGTTATAATTTAATCGTATATCTTGTCCAAGTCCTTCAAACCCCCATAATCATCCAACATCCATTATCATCCTCTAATGATATTAGGTAAAGGAATGAAAATCCTCTCATTTTAGGATCTCCCCCTTTTTCCAACATATCATTTTGGTGAACCAAACCTATTAACATTATATGCTTTCTAAAATATGAAGCAATTCACCCTAGATATAGGTTTTACATTGTATTGTTTTGCATAGTTCATTTAGGCATTCATTTTTGCATCATAAAAACATAAAAATTAAAAAAAATGCATATCATATTGCATTATAGGTTGCAATAGGGTTAATTTTAGTTATTCTAGGTTAGATCTACATTCTAATTACATCTATAAATCTACATTAAGTCATTTAAGTCTGAAAAAAATTTGAAAGTGTTCATTGCATGCATTTAGGCATCTTTCATATACTTCAAAAAAGTCAAAAATTGCATTGTTTTATTTCAAAATTACATCAAAATCATCATTTTCAGATTTTGGCATCTTAGAATCAGTCAATTGTTGCATCTTAGATATGGAAATTGTATTCACAATTGTCATTTATTGTTCAAACATTTTCAATATTGTTGCACAATTGAATTTTGAAATACATTGTCATAATTGAGAAAATTCTGGAAAAATATTCATTGTCAAACTTGTCTGCACACAGATATAGAAGCCTTAAAAAACTTCATAAATAGTCAAACTTTCAATTTTTTGAAACCCTATCTAGGACATAAATGCCTTGGGTGGCTTTTTCCTACAATTTTTGGCTCAAATTTTTGTTAGATATTTGTTTCTATGGTTTTTGCTTGCTTTTATTCTCTAATTTTTGCTTTTGGGTGTTTTACTGTGTCTATTTGGAAATTTAGTGTTCATAATAGGCACACTTAGTGTTTTGAAATTTTCATGAGCTTCATGAAATAGTGACCTATTTCCAATGCTTTAGTGAGATGTAGTTCTACTTATAGCATCTTGTGTTGTTTTTACATCCACAATGGATCCTGAGTCTTCCAACTCTTTCACACAAGGTATTGCCAATACCATGCCCATTTTAGAATCTATCCCTAATGTTACCATACCAATGACAACTTTATAATCAACCATTTTATGGATGTTGAGACTATTGTTTCCCATGTTTTTGAAGACAAACTCAAACAATTGGACAAAAATTTAGAAGGATTGCAAGACTATTTAAGCATCAAATCTTTGGCTGGCCTAATAGTGCCCATATTGGATAACAATTGGAAATTTATTGGCGATGCCCAAGGATTAGAGGTTTTGCGTAGTCTAGCCCATATAGTTGATGACAACATACATACGATGGCTATTTGTGCCCAATCTTTGAGAAACACTCAAAGTCAGGGAGGAAGTCAAACCTACCTCCCCACAATATAGCCTCTATTCTCACATACACAAACCCAACTATTGCTTCAATGATACAATAAAGCATTGGCATAACTCTAACCTTAGGCCTTTCCATCAGAAGTCCTTATAGTTTTGTGCCCTCACATGTTAACCTAAATATTCATCCCCTCATAAATTTGCAACATAGTAGTCCACCAAGCACATACACAATCCCACCAAATTCACCACATTCCCAAAGCATGTTAAGCAATGATTCAGTCATTAATCAACTGTTGCAAAATGTAACCTCTCTTCAACAAAAAATTTCAACATTGAACCAAAATCAAAATGAAAAACCATCGCAATATGTCATAAGAAGACCATTATCACTCAAAATTTAAAAAAAAACCATGCCACTAAACATCAAAATTCCTAGGTTTGAGAAGTACAACAGTAAATGAGATCCTAATAGTCACATATTGGATTATATGACATTCTATAGTGACTTCATCTTTGAAAATAAATTGATTAATTCATTCAATGAACTTGTTGGTGCATTCCTACAACATTTCCAAGAAAACATAGGTCCAAAAATCACAATAACTGATTTAGTGAGATGCAAACAAGGAAAACATGAAAAAGTGTCAGAATTCATAGGATGATATCAGTTACTTTACTCTCAAATCAATCTAACTCTTCCTGATGCTAATGTTCAAAGAGTATTTATTGAGAATTTGAAACCCGACATTATAGATAAGATCTTATTGATGAGATATCCATCCTTTACACACTTGTGTACGACTCTTTGTGACTATCAAAATGCGATTAGTCAGTATGAAGAGGTATCTTCATCAAATCCTATCGAGAAATCCAAATCCTTACTTCAAAATAACTATCAACCATTCAAGAAATAAAACAAGAACTTTATCAAGATAAACACACCTCAAACAACCAACAACATTGTGCCACAAGTTCAACCCAACATCAATTTAGATAGAGAGATAGAAAATTCACGCAGTTGCTTGATTCACTCCATTTAATTATGTTACAACTTTTGAGCAAGAACCTAATCCAATTACCTCTGATAAGACTCATGGATCCATTAAAGACTTTATCTCCAAACTTTAATCCAAAATACTTCTATCAATATCATCATACACATGGACATGATACATAACGATGTATGAATATTAAAAATCAAGTGTAAGACCTTATTGATTCTAATCACATCGAGTTAGGAAGTGTTAATGATAAAGGAAATAAGTCTATTGCCCCACCAAATCAAAAATTTCAAAAATCTTTACAAATATCATGCTAAATCATACATTCAACTTTAAGCAAGCTTGTGATGATATGAATGTTGACAAGAAAGATGATGATAAGGATGATGATAAGAGTGATGATGAGGATGATCTAAAATATATGGTCACTTTCATAGATGTTCAGCCTCACAAGGTCCAAACCACTTTGTTACCTAACATTTCTTTCACATATATTGATGCATCTATACATGTGCTAGATGGTCCTCTCTATATCGCTCGTCATATCAATGAAAAACCTACACAAGGGATACTCATTGATCTTGTGTATGTAGAGAATTTGATCATGAAGGAATTCTTGTTTGTGCCTGAGATTTATCAAGATTCTTATGAATACTAGAAAGAATGGTTAAAAATCATGATAGTTTTAGTCACCCTACAATAGGTTCGATCACTCTTCCACTTAAATTTGGATTGAAACAATTAGATGTATCATTCTTCATCATCTCAAAATTGGACCAGTTTCGTGTGAAGCTAGGTTATCCATGGCTATACTCCATGAATTTCATTCTATGGGTTATTCACAAGTGCATAAAGTCCCTTTTTGAAAATCATTTTATACAGTGCATCATAGTGGGTTTAATCCTTTGTACTCCTATAGAAACTTTTCATTTGATTTATTTTGGCCTCAACCTATGGAACTTATTAAGCCTCGTGAGGATTTATTTTTTAGGTCATATCAAAATTTTAAATCAAATCACATAACAAAACTATCCCTTAGCAATATCCCACTTGAGAATGATCGATCTATTATTGTTCCTCCTACCCCACAAGTCATGGATGAATCCATGTCTAAAGCAAAGGCCCTTCCAAGTAACCAAGGTAAATATGTTGTGGTTCCTCCACCCATATCATCTAAAATACCAAGAAACATCCATATAATTCCCTTTGTGCTTCTAAAGGAAAAACAAGTGTATAGACCTAAAAAAATAGTGGTTTTCCAACCCCCAATGGTCCCTTCAGTTCCTCCCATAAGGGAATAAAAGAGACCAATGGTTGAAAAACCTGATCTTACACCTTCACAAATTAAAAATAACACAAGAAGAAATAGAAATGCTAAAGAGCATAGGCATAGACGTCGTGCTATTGCTTGTCAATTAGAAGAAAAGAATAAAACCTTAGGACCAAATGTTGGAGTATAGGACCACTGAGAGGGGGGGTGGATTATTGGTCTAATTATAAATCAAATTTCAATACTAAACTCACTTGTCTTATGCAAAGCAACCCATTGAAACACTTAAATAATTATAGATACTGAATGTGGAAGGAGTCACAGTAACATGCAAACCAGAATATAATACTTGAAAAAAGATATCCAATCAAGCACAATATAAGAAGCCACTAAGAGGAAATATAACACAGGTTTTATGAGTGGAAAACCCTAAAAGGGTGAAAAACCACTTTGAAAATTTGCTTCATTAAGCCTTACTGGCTAAAAACATACTAAATACATATTGTATGCCTCACTAGCAATACAACAATCCTCACTGGCTACACTCTATGCCTCACTAGCAAACATCATACCTCACTGGCTTCTCAAAATTCCTCATTAGCTTTTCACCATGCCTCACAAGCAAAATTGCCACACTTCAAAAGAAATAAGCAAAATCAGAGGGTTACCCTGTTTCCATAGAAATCATTGCTTTTATCTCTACATCATCAAATATACAAACTTCATCTACCTCTTTCATATGAAAGCATTCAAAATTTAATCCTCCTCACATACATGGAAAAAGACCTCTTTGCAAAACTCCTCTTCAAAACACTATGAACAAACAGATATGAATGACAAATACTTGTCTATGAAAAACATCAACCTTCTAGATATGAATGACAAGCAATTAACTACATCTTCCTTTTTGATACAATGACTCATTTTTTTTTCAAGATCATGTCTCTACATATACATTCATTGCATTGTCGTACAAATATTCATAGTGCTCTTACTTTCAATTAGACTACTAACACTGCAACCATATTGTCTTTATTTTCTTCAGACTCCAAAAATTTGAGGGATCATTTAGATTAACCAATCTGCATAGAAAAAAACATACTCTGTGATTTCATCATACAAAGATGTCATTTAGAAATTTGATTACCAGTTATATCAACATTTTTCTTTGTATCTCCTCTTTATAAAGGCCTCATCCTGACTTGAAGAAAAACCTCGTAATCACTGCCTGTCATAGTTTTTCAATCAAAACATCCATCACATCCTCTTCAAAAACATTTCATCTCCAATCTATATCACCTTACAATTTTAAATACAAAGAGCCTCTTAATTTCTTAGAATATTACACATACTTCACTTCATATGCATTCCATCTTCAAAAATAAAAAACCTCAATAAAATCATCTGACTGTTGATATTAAAAAACATACTGATTGAAAACCAACTACTTCAAATTTGGTGCCAAAACAATAACCAAAGTACCTGTTCAACTTCAAGTAATTGAAAGCTAAGAAAAAATGACAATCAAACTCCTGTGAAAGAACCAACTTCTGGAAATAGCTGTTGAAGATTTTAAATATAGACCATTGGATTCGAAATCCCATCTCAGTCATCTTTAAACAACAACCATTGATTTTCATTTAAAAAACATAAATCGAGATTGTAACTTGTTCGATCGGTTAGCATAAAGGAAGTTGTCAGTTTAGGAATGTTTTAAAAACCTTAAGCAAGTTTCTTAAAATAACTTTAACTTGTAATAGCAAGTCACTTTGCTTTTAGAATAAAAAGAAAATGTAATAAACTCTTTCTCATAATAACCTTGACTTTAGGGTTTTAAACTCTTAGCATATAATGAAAAAAACCCTAGAAAACTTCAATACACCAAAAACCATGAATAATTGTGATTGATCTTTAATCTTTGCACAACACCATATGTCTTTGACAATATGAAACATGAGCAACATGTGAATATGGATGGCCAACATTAAGAATACCAACATTAGGAATTTGAAATATGAATGACCAAGTACTTTGTGATTGAATTTTTTTTCCATAAATCTTTGTATGAACCCCATGCCTTCAAGGCTATGACAAACACCATGAGAATAAGTACCTTTTGGAAGTATTAAGTAATACATTGAGCAATATACCAAGCAACCAATACCATTGAAATATATTGAGAAATTATATGATTTTCCCTCTAAATGAAAATGTACCTTTGAGATCAACATCATGAGGAATGAACAACAAACACTTTGGCAAGAATACCATGATACCTTCAACCTAGACTTTGACTATCCTGAAGAAACACTTACCAATACCATGAAGAAAATATATGAAACAACTTCGTGACAAGGAAATTTGTGATATGTCATGATACCACCATGTACTTTGAAAGATCAAGCAACTCTGTGATAGAGTGATCAACAATTACTTTGATCTAAAATACCTTTTGAGCTTTGTCCTTTTCAAATTGCATGAACACTAATGAAACAACTCACCTTATATCATCCTTTCCTTTGCACCAATACCAACAAACCACCATGGAAAATTACCCTTTGCAACATCATAGCAAGGTCCTTTGCAACAACACTAGGAAGTGTGAATAACAAACCATGTGTCCTAAAGGTTAGTGATAAAACAAGGAACCAACACTAGACTGTACAATGTGCAGATGATAGATTTTGCAATGAGCATATGAAAAACCAAACAAGGTATATTTGACATCAAACCCTCAACATTATGAAATTCCATACCTTTGACATCAATGACAAACCATGCCAAAAATTTCATCCTAGTACGATCTACCCAAAGGGAGAATTTCAATAGGAAGTGTCATTTGCTAGGATTCTTTTCAATTAACCTTCTAATTATATCCATCAAGTTCTTGTTCGATGATTCTGCTAATCCATTTCCCTATGGGTAATAATTAGATGATAATTTCAATGTTATATTGTATTCAAATGCCCAATTAAAAAATTTCAATGAGGAAAAAGCGGGGCCATTATCACATACCAAAGCATACGGTACTCCAAACCTAGTAATAATGTTTTCCTCCAAGAATTTGATTACCACCTTTGAGGTGCATTGCTTACTATGACACACTTCAGTCCACCTGATGCAATAATCAATGGAGGTTAGCACAAACCTGTGACCTACAGACAACAGAGGATTAATTGTGCCGATGAAGTCTAGAAAGGGTGCATTTCCATCACGAGCTATAATGGTTGTGCATTAAATCTCCCTTTATTTGTATCAATTTGACATGTATAGTAGTGCTTTACGTGCTCATATGTACCTTTGAAAATAGTCGGCCAGTAGTAGCTGGCTCTCAGGATGAGATGTGTAGTAGCCAAAGGTGCTCCGTGAGCTGTGCCAAATTTGTTATGTAGTTCCTGCAACACTTCACTTGCTTCTATCTTGTTTAAACATCTCAAATAGATTCCTTCATGATTTCTCTTGAACACAACCCATCCTTTAATCATGTAACTTTGGGCTTTAATTTTTAGGGCTCTTCTTTGATTTTTTTGCAAATGGTCTAGGCAATTGTTGCTAACCAGATAGTACCATATATCTGAATACCAATCATCTTGGTCTTCTACATCCAAAGTATACTGCTAGCTAGAAATTTGTGGATCGATCTTAGCAATGGATTTAATTAAGGTTTTCCCATGAACCAATTTCATGGGTATAATCTCTAGATCAAATTCTTGTAGGATCATAACCCATGTGGCTCTTTTTCCTTTGAGGTCACTCTGTGTTAATAACATCTTTACTGCGGCATCAGACACAATCGCCTTGACTATACTTTTGAGAATGCAATGTCAAAATTTTCTTACTACCTTGACCAAAGAAAAATCTTGTTTTTCGATATCCATAAATCTCAGCTCCGCCTCTTTAAAGGGAGAACTCATGAAAGCAATTGGATTTTCTTCTTTATTCTCGCTCCTTTGTTTCAATGTTGTTGCACATGTGTGACCAAAAGCAAAAGAGTAAATATAAAATGGTTTAATGTAATCTAGACTTACCAGCATCGATGCTTCCGTAATTGCAGCTTTCATATTTTTGAAGGTGAGCTTAGTATCATTCATCTACTTAATTTTTACATCTTTCTTCAACATATCATCGAGTGGTTTCACTATCTCAACAAATCTTGTGATAAATTTTTGGACGGAATTGATCTTACCAAAGTATGACTTTAATTATTTCTTACTTCCTGGGGGTTGTGACTTGAGTAAGGAACTTACTCGATTTGGGTCTATTGAAATACCTCTTTCAGAAATAATGTGTCCCAACAACTTTCCTTCAGTCACCCCAAAAATGTATTTCTTGGGATTCAACGAAACTCCGTAAGTTTCACACTTTTGTAATATTGCTCAGAGATCACAAACATGATCTCCTCTATTTTTAGAAAATACCATGAGGTCATCCATGTATATAATAATGTACTTGCCTACCAAATCTTAGAAGGAATAATCCATAGCTCTTTGGAATGTAGCTTTGACATTAATTAATCCAAACGACATCCTTCTGTAAGTGAAAGTTCCCCACTTTGTGGTGAACGTTGTCTTCATCTGATCCTCCTTCACAAACATTACTTGGTTATACCTAGAGAATCTGTCCAAGAAGGACATCATCTGTGAAACATTAAGTATTTGTAGCACTTCGTCCAATGATGGTAGGTGATAATTATCTTTTTCAAACACCTTGTTAAGATTTTAAAAATCTACACACAACCGTATGCCTCCATTCTTCTTTCTAATCGACACTAAATTTGCTACCCAAATAGAATGTCTGATGGGAAAAATTTATTCGTGCTGAGAGGAGATTTTGTACTTCTTTTTGAATCAAAGGTTCCAAAAGTGCATTTACAGGCCGTTGCTTTTGCTAGAAAGGTTTTGTATCAAGCTTTAGTAGAATTGTATGAGTAATGATGGAAGTATCATAAGTCTTCAAATATTTGTATGTCCATGCTATAAATTTCCAATAATCACTGAGTGCCTAAGCAATGTTTCTTCATTCTTCCTCAGTACATACCTTCCCTATAAACACATTCTTCAAATCTTCTTCAGTATTCAGATTATAAATTCAGACTATCCTTCATCGGTTTTAGGAAAGTCTTTTCGCCGAACTATTTGATCCACATCAAATAATATTTCTAGCTCAATTATTCCTTTTGAGATATTATTATCTTTCACTTGAGCTAATTCTTTATCTTGAATTCACCATCCGACTGATCCATTTCTTCAATTATCTGTGCATCAATATTAGTGATAAATTCCACTATATGATGGTCATCTTCAAACACTTGCAAATTAATAACATTATCATGAACCGAGGGAAACTGCACCATCTCGATAGTAAATCTTCTCAAATTGAAAGCATCTAACATTTCTAGAGCACTATTAGTAGTAGCCAGATCATCTGCTCTTAGGTTGAATCTTCGTGGGATATGAGTGATGTTAAAGGCATCAAAATATTCTATTAGGTTCCACACTCAGTGTCGATAAATGGATAGGTGCTTATAATGGAAAATATATTGTTTCCAGACTTGCTTGACCACCAACTCTGAATCACTGAAAAACCTTAATAATTTTAACTTTCTTCTTTATTGTGAGCATCAAACTGTGGATGAGAGCCTCATATTCTACCACATTGTTAGTACATTGAAATTGTAATCTATAGGAAACAAGAAAAGACTTACCTTGGGAAATGATGAGCTCAACCCTAACTCCAATTCCTTGTTTCAATTTTGGCTCATCGAACCTAGGGTCCAAGTTTGATCCTCACCAAATTTGAGCTTAGCATTCTTAAGAACTTGTTGTCAAACAGATTGCACCCGAACACTTGAATGGTTAAATTCAACAATCTGTTGAAATGTGGGAACAAACTCAGGTTGTGGGTGACCTATAACGATATTGAACCTCTGGATTCTAGGCCGGCTTCCTATATGATTCTTAAATTAATAACTGGTAACTTGCTGGAAAAGGGATAGAAGTATGTAAAAATGCACGTAAAACTATAAATTAATGGTGATGCACCTAATTGACAAAGACTTGCAATTATGATTCACAATAAACTTCTCAGTACTTCAATCTGCACAACTTGATTTGATAATCTAATCACTTGAATGCTTTAAACAAAGGATTTGATTTAACGCAATCTTGAGGGAAAACCTGGTTTTCATGACTAAACTGGTTAATCAATACATGCACATTGTATAACCAATGAATTTAAATTAAACTGCATACAAATACTTATGAAAGAGACAAAAAAATCAAAGGTTTCCAAACTGAAAACACAATAATCCTTCGATCAAATCCTACACAATAACGATGCCTGAAATCTTGAAGGAAAATTTTTGACAATGCTGGAAAATAAAGGAATCTTCTGCTAAATAACACAATTTGAACCTGAAAACTTGCTGCTGTATTAATCTATAAATAAAGCTGAGTTACAAGATGATTCACTTTGCATAATGCAAAGGTTGAAAAACAAGAACTAGAGGAAAAAGATAAACTTTTTCCAATATATACAAAAGATGCAACTCCAAAGTGCATGAAAGATGAAACTGAAAGTCAAATTTAGTGTCAAAACGATAACTCCAAGGCAAAATCCGAGCAAAAACAAAAATCCCTAAAAATAAGGTTCAAACTCATGCAAAAATGAGTGAACTCAGTCTTGAACTTGCAATCATAATGTATGCAACTGAAGAGTAGCTCGAACTGAACTAAAAATCCATGAAAAGTAAGTCCAAGCATGCAAAAATTGCCTCGTTTGTATCAATCCGCCCATGATGACTTGAACTCCATTCTTGCATGATAAATCTTCAGTTGAGGCTATAGTTCTAACTCAACCTTACATAATGTTCTCTATTTGCATTTTAAAATGATTAATTTAATTAAATGATTTAAATTCATCATTTAATTAATCAATCTACATTGATTAATGCAAATCAGTTTGAAGAATAAAGCTAAATTAGAAAAGCATATTTCTCCATCTCATATATCATACTTAGCATATATTTGAAAATATGCATTCTCCATTAATAAATATTGGCGACCACCATGCAATATTTTAAAAATCTCACAATAGTCGACCACCATCAGCAAGCATATTATAAACATTTGATAATAATCGGCCATCATCACTAAGTCGACTTGACTTAAGAATTAAAAACATGAGCAAGAATAAAACATAATGATTTTCTCTACTCTTCAAAGATATTCTATCAAAGGTCATCATGTGTGGAAAAAAGAAAAACCATCGAACCCTAATTATTCACTATCATTCTTCATTTGACTTTTGGAGAGAAGCTTCACGAAGAAGCTGTTGTCCGCCATATGAACTGGGGTTTCTGGAAATTGCTTGATGCTGGAGCTCTACCTACACATTCTTGTTGTTTTTGAGCCGAATCCATGAAGATCTCCAGTGAGTAGGTTGCTTTTGGTCACAATCTAGAAATTTTGTTGATATTTTCTTGACTTAAAGCTGCGGCTGTAGCATAAATGTTGAATGAACACTCACATATTCTCTTCTCTTACTATTTTGTTGTTCTTCAAGTGCTCTGGGCCACCATTGAAGTCTTGGTTTGAGCTTGATATTCGATGATTCCTTCAGATTTTATCCTTAATCTTGGTCACCCCTCTCTCTGTGACAAAGGTAAGCTAGTTCTCATCATCATTATGGCTTTTCACTGTGTCTATGTAAGGAAAAAATGGCCATAAGGCCGCGACTGTGACTCATTTTCTCTGACATATTTTATCATTCTCTTGTTCTTGTATTCCTTGGATGCCATAGCTTCATTGTGATTTACCCCTTGTTATGGCCACCATATGAAGAGTTTCAGCCTTGCATTGGAAAACACATGTCAAGAAATAATTTCTGGAAGTCTATGGCAGCGCTGGTAAGTCTGATTTTTCTCCTTGTGAATATTTCCAGCCTCTTTCAGGCCGCCATAGTGGATTCGAGCCTTTTTCTTTGAGCTGGAATTACTCTTTGTTGTAACTTTGACATGTACAGTGTGACCTCTTGTCTTGTTATGTTGCTCCCATTTTGTCAACGACTATCAATGGCTGTGAGAACACTCTGTTAGACAGTTGTATTTTGGTCTATTTGGCAGGCCATTTCTTCTCTCGTTCCATTCACTGTGCACTCAAAGGCATTATATTCACTATAGGCCTCAGGCTCATCTCTGTGTATTTTGATGATTTATGTGTGTTGTACTTCACTATTGGCCGCGGCTATACACTATCTTCATTTGGGTATTTCCTTTGTCAATTGTAACTCCTAGTACGAGCTCAAAAAAAATGGCCTCCACACTTTGCTTTACATTCTTTTGTTGAGCTCCAAAGCTTGCCACTATTATTTTGATGCTTCCATAAAAATCCCCATGCGGGTAATTGTATTTTGAGAGAAACCCATGTATTTTGTGTTTTTTGTGTTGTACTTCATAAAGCATTTGTTGTATTGTTATTCACAGAATAGAAACTGATCAAATGACATTGCAACACCATTTAAACTCTGTATTTCTGTTGCTGTTCATTTTATGATAGTTGCTGCTCTCCATGCCATATTGTTACAAATCTATACTTAAAGAAAAACAACCTCCATGGTGGTCATTTATAAGACTATCATTCTTTGATTGAATGCGCCATGTATTGCTACTGTCAACATGACAGTCCTGTAGCAAATATTTTTAAACCTCAAGTCATGCCTCTATGATCTTGTTAACTCCTTTTAAATTAAGAGAAAATGTGGACTTGTTCTCTTATGGTGATGCTGTGCCTTTGCTTAGTGTACACCTATTCCTTTGTATTTGCTTTGATGTCTATCATAGGATTATATCTCCAATATTCTTCACTTATCATTGCTTTTTTAATGTTCTTGGAAATTCCTTGAATCTAAAATTCTGTTAACTAAAACAAAAGGGATTGGTAAAAGAGACAATCATACCCCTTGACATATTGATGATACTTCTCTTAATGCTGATGCTTAATCCATTTCTGAAGACTATGCATGTGCTTTGGAGTTGTAAGAAACAATTGAATTGCTGAATGCTCTGCTTTCCCTTTAGTATAAAGGGGCTCAATGCCTCATCAAAATGTGAATATAAATGAAAGGCAGAGCTGAAACAAGAGATGAAAAATGCAATCAATGCTCTTTTGACATGCTTCTTTGATTATTTTATTGAATGATAAGCAAAAGATAATTGCTTAATCTGTTTTGACCATGCTAAATTAGACTTCTTGATGACAGTCCTAGATGATGACTGTTCCTTTGATGCTTAAATAACTCTCATATATGATGTGAATGAGAGGTGTCCTTTTGATATGCTAGGCTCAACCCTTGTGGGATCCCGTTTTTCTCCAGATATCTGATGTAAATAATCATGAACATGATGAACCTGTTACTGCACATTGAAACAAACAAGTTAGTAAAAATAATCGAACCTGAAAGCTTCCATTGAACTATGTTTTTCTTGATTGTCAGCCTTTGTAACTCAATCATCTGGTGAATGCCTAATTGAATGTAATTTACATTCTTGTTGGTAGCGTAGGCATAGAGTAGAATGTAATTCATCATTGCTTAGAGTACACCTCTAACACCATCCTTTTACAATTTTGTAGGTTCATGGAGCGTGGAAACGAGTCTGTTGTAGCTTGGAGACGTGACGACTGAAGACATCAAGCGAAAGTGATTCATCATCACAGGCAATGATGAATTGCTCCTCTTCTTTGTGCTTACGTTATTTTCAGTAGTGTAGCTTTCATTGAATTTTGTATTCACTATTTGATTGTCATAATCAAATTGAGTTACTCTCGCGGCTTGTGCGAGATTTAGTGTTTTTACAAAATGAATAAAAGGCAGTATTATGCAAATTTTTAATTTTTTGTTTTAAATACTTGCACAATAAAGCTGTAATTTAGATGTAATCTGATCTTTATGATGAACAATGAATACTTTAGCATCAAAACTTGAAAATTTTCTGTACCTATCAATGATGAGTCCGACTCAGCTCTACTTGTTTGAGCTTGTAGTGAAAAATAGGTAACAAAACTAATAAATTAACATTTTTAGTCTACCTTTCCTACATTTTA
>VDFB02120019.1:106678-131474 GCA_007258455.2 Sequoia sempervirens | reverse complement strand
ATGGTGGAGGATGGAAAGGTCAGTTTGGAAAAAGTTGATACTCTGGAGAATGTTGCAGATGCATGACGAAGCCAGTGAGCACATACAAGTTCAGGTGGTGTGCCAGTTCAATGGGCCTTAGTGCCCATGATTTTTAGTAAGTTTTGTTGTGCTCTGGAGGTGCCTGTGTGATCTTCATCAAGTGGGAGATTGTTGGAAATATATGCCTCAATTATCACAGGCTATAACCTCTATTGGAGCAAAGTCGGTGTGACACATTCTATGTCTGGTTGACTAGCAGCTTTGAAGCATTGTGTTTTGTATAGGTCGCTGTGACCTTGCAGAAGTCTTACCGAATGGACTATCACTGTGACATATTGCATTTTGTGTGACATCTTACCGCTTGGAGATCTCTGGCTGACATGCCATTCAATCGGGCGTTGGGGAGACTTGGCCGAGAAGGATACTATCGGTAAGAAGTCTTACCGATGTGTTAATGTCTCACCGACAACGTTTGGTTTAAAGTCTTCGGGGTAACTCAAAAGGTCCCGAGAAGACGTCTCAGTGAACGTTGAATTTCTTGCCGACGAGAACACATATGAAGTCTTCGCGGTAACATAAAAGATCTCGGTGTGAACTCTTAGCGATAGACAATAGTCTTGCCAACCACTATTGGCGCTCGGTATGTCTGGGGGTTTCAGAGTGACATAGCGATAGCAGTTGAGTCTTGCCGAATGTTGAATGCTTCAGAGTAACCCTAAATGAATCGATATGATGTCTCGGTGAAAGATGATTGTCTGGCCAATGAAAACTCTCATCTATGTGACTTATGGAGTTTCGTTATGACGTCTCACCGAAAGTGACGAGTCTTGGCGATAGTGATACAAGTGAAGAACGTCGGTATGAGGTCCTGGCGACATAAGGAAGTCTTAGCGAGTCTCCTGAGCTCGGTGTAACACAAGAAGGCTCGTTGGGATGTCTTGGCGAGAGCGATAGTCTTTCCGAAAGGAAAACTGAAGTCGATAAAAGTTGTAAGCTTGGTGGAACCTCTTGCTGATGGAAACATCTCTTGCTAATATCGATATGAATATTTTGTGGCATCGGGGAGACACTGTTAGTGTCTCACCGAGATGCCAACAAAATTTGATTTCTTTTGACCATGTGAAGACTATCCTGCGTGGCTGGTATTTGGTATTTGACCAATAGGAGAAGTCGAATGGGAACCGCTAGCAGTTGGACCGTTGTGGCAGTTATGTGAGGAAGCTCGACAGCCAGGAACGACATGAATATATTCTGTAATTCAGTAGAGGTTTGGTTAGTTCAAACAATAGTTGTAGTATTGTTTTGAATTATCGGTCGGGTGGTCTATTATGCGGTATGGTGTGAATGTTCGTAACGGAATTTGATCATTGTGAAAGTTGCTGTAATCTGGCATCAGAGAGATAAGTCAGAACTTTGTATGTAATTATTTGTTACTATAATACAAAGTGATTTCTCTTGGTGTGGTGGGTTTTTCTCCCGTAAGGGTTTTCCCACGTATATCTGGTGTTCATATGTATTTGTCTATTTCTCTGTTTTAGTAATCAATTCATGTGCATCTTAATTGGACTATAATTGTAAATTTTAAAGAGTATCTACATTCTTCCCTGAGGTTTTGACGTTAGGAAATTTGTTTCCGCATCTGATTTTCCTTACACATTTTATGTCAGTTTGATTATTGGTGAACACTTAGTGCACAATTGCATGATTGACTCAGGTGCAATCAATCTATTATGCCAAAGAAATTAGTGGATAATATAGGATTGACATATGAGCCTCTGTCAAAGGGAGTAGTTCAATTAGATGGTACAACCATTAAATCTGTTGGAGTGATTAAAAATCTACCCCTTACCTTACATGCTTGTCTAATTTTTTCAATCCCACAAGATATCTATGTTATAGATTTGTCACCTTTCTTTGCCATTTGCCTTTCTAGGGACTTTATTGCAAAGTTGGGTGGGTATTTATCATCAGATTGGTCACATATGTTTTTCAGAACTAGATATGGCACTAGAGTGACCATCAAATCAGAACCCCAAGCTAAGGACCACATAGAGCCATAAATGCAAACCTATCCATCCATGAGCAGGAGAATCAATCCATGACCCTAGATCCCAACACACCTATTGAAGGAACACCTAATATAAATTTAGATGAGTGGGTAGTCGAGAATCACAAATTTGACCCTTTCAGTCACATGGGTGAGGTAGGATTGGGCATTGACATGATTCATGAGCATGGTGCAGTTGTTCCAGATTTGGTTAAAGATGAAAAACAACCAAAACAACAAGGTAATTAACTTTGGAAGCTATATTTTGATGGCTCAAGAAGTAAGGTGGGTGCTGGTGGAGGAGCTAGGTTGATTTCTCCTAATGGAGAAAGGTATTATTCAGCCTTAAAACTTGCTTTCAGTTGTTCAATTAATGTAGTAGAACACAAGGCACTTATTCATGGCCTAGAATGGGCCAGAAAGAGAGGTATAAAATGTTTACAAGTTTTCGGTGATTCCAAATTGATAGAAAATCAAGTAAGAAATATGAATGTTACAAAAAATGATTTTCTCAAGTTGTATAAGCATAGAATTTGGGATTTAATTGAATATTTTGATGCTTTCAACTTGCTCTCCATTCCTAGAAACTAGAATAAAGAAGCTAATAAGCTAGCTTCCATAGACTCACAATTTGATATTCCAACTGATGTTCATGATGTTGAGGTACAACAGTATGTAAAAGTGGTGGTGAGACCATCTGTACCAAATAACAATGCTAATTGGTGGGTTTTTGAAAGTGATGAACAAATTATTAACTTTCTAATGGAAGAGGTTGAGTTTGTAGCTGGAAACCAACAAAAGTGGTAATAGCAATATGACAATCAAATCTTACAGTTGAAGTCAAATAAGCTTCCCAAAGGTTTGGTAACTTCAGAATTAATTTTTAATTTTGATGATCAAGTTAGAAAGGATAAAAACAACATGACAGTTAAGTAGGAACACTCTGAACCCATCAAGATATTCAAAGACAAGCTCCTCAAGCTTGGTAAGGTATGTACCAAAGAGGAACATCAAGATTTTATTTTGCTTTGCCAAGAATTTAATGCTATTTTTTCTTGGGAGTATGGAGATTTAAAGGGTTTTAACCTTGAGTTAGCTCAACACAACATTGAGTTGGAGCCCAAAGCAAAACTAGTGAGGCAGAAGTAAAGGCCTCTAAACCCTAAGCTAGAGCATCTCATGAAAATAGAGTTAAGCAAGCTGATTGAAGGTAACACCATCTTTCTAATTAAGCATACATCTTGGGTTTCTAACTTGGTACTTGTTAGGAAAAAGAATGGTGAGATTAGGCTGTGTTGATTTTTCATGATTTAAATAGAGCCTCTCTTAAAGACCATTATCCATTGCCATCAATGGAACAAATTTTACAAGTTGTATCAAGTTCTAACAGGTTTTCCTTGTTAGATGGATATTCAGGATATAATAAGATTTTAGTGAAGGAGGAGGATCAATTCAAAACTGCCTTTACTACCAAATGGGGTACCATGGCTTACCGAAAGATGCCTTTTGGTTTGTCCAATGCAGGGGAAAACCTTCTGAGAGAAATGGATATGGATTTCCAAGGCCTCATTAACAAGTTTGTACTTGTTTATTTAGATGATGTTACTTTTTTTTCAAAGAATTCTAATGAACATTTTGATCACGTAAGGCAGATCTTTTAGAGGTGTAGAGAATACGGGGTTTCACTTAACCTAAAGAAGAGTATTTTTTTAGTCCATGAGGGGAAGCTTCTTGGACATATTGTTTCCAAGCATGGTATTTCAATTGATCCAAAAAGGATCACTTCTATTCTAGCATTACCCCTACCAACACTCTTGGCTTACAAAGCTTTCTAGGTAGGATCAATTTTGTAAGGAGGTGCATACCTAACATTGTAGTATTATTATAGCCTCTTACCTCAATGCTTAAAAAAAATATAACTTCTAGTTGGACTAAAGAAGGTAAGAGGAGTTTTGAGTAGATAAAGGAGGCCCTTGCAACAACCCCAACACTCATAAATCCTAATTTTGATAAGGACTTTATTTTATATGATTTTGGGAGTGTTGATACTATCTCAGCCATGCTTTGTCAACAAAATCATGATGGACTAGAGCAACCTGTTGTATTCTTTAGCCAAGTTCTACAAGATTATGAAGCAAGGTATTCTTTTTGTCGAGAGGCATGTTCTAGCTGTTGTTAGAAGTCATAAAAAATTTAGGCATATGTTTTCTAACAATAAGATTCAATTGTTGGTTTCCCATCCTTTTGTTAAAGACTTCTTGCTTAGCAAAGATATCAATGATAAAAGAGAAAGTTGGATAACCAAGGTAATGGAATATGATGTTGATAGTAAGGTTACTGAGCTAGTTAGAGGAAAATTTCTATGTGAACAGTTTGCTGGAAATGAAGAAAACAACAAGGAAATTGATGAGCAGGTTGCAACAGTGCTCAATAATGAGGAACAAGATGTTGTTCTAGCTACTTCTACAAACTAGATTCAGCAAATGATTCATTACTTACATACTGGTGACTATCTTGAAGGTTTAGAAAAAGCAAAAAGAAGGTATTATAGAATTCAAGTCATCCCTTGTGCTATTATTGATGGATTTTTATATAAAAGGGATTTTCATGGAGTTTTACTTAGATGCGTTGAACTAGATCAAATAGATAAAATTTTGGAAGAATTTCATGATAGGCCTTCTAGAGTCCATTTTACACCAAGAACTACAACTCTAAAGATCATGAGAGTTGGACATTACTAGCTTGATTTGCTTAAAGATGCACATGTTTGGGTCAGAAAATGCAATAAATGTTCATTATTTGTAGGAAAGCAAAGGCTTTCAGCCTTGCCACTACACCCCATTTAGGTAGAACAAACCTTTGCTAAGTGGGGTCTTGATTTTATTGGTCCTATAAACCCACCTTCAAGTGCAGGTCGCAAATGGATATTAACAACAACAAATTATTTTACTAAATGTATAGAAGCTGTTGCATTGAGGGAGGCAAATGAGACTACTGTTTTAAATTTCTATCAGGATTTGGTATCAAGGTTTGGTGCTCCTAATTCAATCATTGCTAATAATGCATTAGCCTTTGTTGGCTTAAGAATTTCTGATTGGTCGATTAATAACAATACATTTCTGAATAACTCATCCAATTATTACCCTTAGGGTAATGGACAAGCTAAATCCACTAGCAAGAATTTTATCAAGATTATCAAAAAGACAATTGAGGATAATCATAGGACCTGGAATGATCATAAATTAAAGCTATCCCTTTGGGTTGATAGAATAACTCCTAAAAGAGCTACATGTAATTCACCTTATGTTCTTACTTATGGCAAAGAGGCTAAGTTTCCAATTTTAGTTGAATTGCCAACTTTGAATTTCATTAAGGAGCTTAAATTGCTAGAGGAGGAGCCTATGGAAATCAGGCTTGCACAACTGATGGAATTAGAGGAGACAAGACAATAAGCACTGAGAAAGCTCGAGATTCACCAAGCGCAAATGAAAAAGACCTTTGATAGAAAAACAGTTCCAAGAGTGTTCAATGAGGGTGATCTTGTGTTTAAGTGGGATGAGCTTAAAAGTAGACATGTTAAGCATACCAAGTTTGATGCCATGTGGGATGGCCCTTATGTGATTACAGAATACAAACAACATAATTCTTTTCAGCTTTCAAAGTTGAATGGAGAGGTGTTGCCTATCCCAGTGAATGGGATTCACCTCAAACAATGTTATTGAAGATCAAAAAATTGTTGTTGTACATAGTAGAGTAGAGTTTTCAGTTAATAAGTACTCTAGGTGTATTATTTTCAATTCATTTTTTGTTTTCCAATAAGTGTTGATGCACATGTTTGGTGGTTTTGTTCTAAACAGAGCCATGGTAGTTTTTTTCAGTTTTGTTTTATTGCTGTTCATTTTTGACAGCTGAGATACAAACAATTTTCTAAGTTGCAAAAAGCAAGAATGGACTCCTATGCCCAATGGATATGCAAGGTTACTAATCCTATTTGTTTAGTAGTCAAACACCCCTAAGAGGTCACCAAAATGTTACCTAATTTTTCTTTCAGCTCAAATCAAGTAGAGCTAGGACATCAATGATGATGAAAGAAGAAAGGTATACATAAAACTTATGCTAATGTTTTCATCATTGCATAAAAGATGCTATCAAATGAAGTTTCAATTTTATTATGCAAATGTTTTTTACAAGAGAGAAGATTACATAACTTTGCATAAAATTGTTGTTTTATTCATTTTACAAAAGAATGGTGTCCCACACAAGCTGTGGGAATGATTGATAAAATGCAACATATCAAAATAAAATATACGTCTGAGAAATATAAGAACATATGAAAAGAAGATGGATCTATCATTGCTTGAATGAAAAATCCCAAGGTTGGTTAGATGTATCTTCAGCCCCAACTCCCTTCATTAGTTGCTTCAGAAGTTACCTGCAAGAGATGAAATAGTTGTTTAGAGTTTGGGATGAAAATTCTCCTCATATGCAATATCAAAAGATATATAACCTATTCTCTTGAAGCATTAAATCAGATATGCAATTTCAAAAAAAGATCCAAGAGCAAAAAATTCAAAGCATCATAGGAAGCTTTTGGCTTCATTGTTTTGCTAACTTGTTTTTTCACTGTACAGGTACATGTACATTTCCCATTGCAAAATAACTTGGTTCAACATCATAGTATGAGGAGGAAAATGGGCTCCCACAAGGGTTGAGCCCAACATGCTTCCTGCTTGGTTTTCAAGAGGGATATGAAGTGTATTTTTCATCAATGAAAGTGACTTGAAGTCACAACAACCACTATAAGCAAAGAGAAAGGCATATCATTCATCAATGAGTACATTTGAATCAAAAGGTTGCACAATCAATTGGAGGAGTAGTGATCAAAGGTTATCATCATACAAGATCAGTCATTATTAAAGACAAGCCTAATGCAAGATGAAGAAAAACTCCATTCAAGAAGTCAATCACCCATGGCTATTGCACCATCAGTTGAAACAACCATTAAACAAAAGATTCATTGAGGTACTAATAGATGCTGCATTTCAACTTTAATAGCTACAAGAGTTTTGTACTCACATGACAGTGTTCTCACATGATGATTGTACAATCCTTTGACCACATTATTGACCACATTATTGGACAGTCTATGGAAGGATAGATGAAATTATATGTAGGAAGGTATACATGAGAAGCCAAAACAAACAAAGGACTGTATGATCATTAACAAGAAAAAGATAGCCACCTATTATGGAGACAATGAAATGATAAACCACATTGTAGTTGTAATCATTGAAACCAAATGAATATTTTTTAAGGATGGCAACATTTACAAAGAAAATTTTAGGTACAGTGAAGTTAGGATCAAAACCCTGTGAAATGTGAGTAACGAGGCATATCTAGAGAACAGTCTAAGAAGATTGATGCCCTCACCTTCAAATATGCTTGAAGGAGGAAGGAGAAACAAAGCATTAAAAAAGGAAAGCTACATAATATGCTTAGGGTTTCAAGGGAAAACCAATGTGTATGAAGAACTTCAAAACCCAGAAGCTTGCAAAATCTAAAAGCCACAACCAAAGTGAAGTTCTAGAATTTAAACCCAGAATGAAAACTTCAAAAGGTTGCTTGAAGCATAAAGGAAAACACAAAAGCATAGTGTGGCTGCATGTGTAGCACAAAATGCAAACCCACGGGTCATAAAAACAAGATTTTGAAACCTAGAACAAGTCTGTAGAATTGAATGGATAAAGGTTTTCCACATTTTTCCAGAAAATAAATGAGTGCCTTCTAAGAAAGAGCAAAGATTAAGGGTTTTCATCATTTTTTCCAGACCAGATACAAAACATACAAAAAATGAAAACATTCCATCATTTTTCTATTACAATAGAACTGAAATGACAATTTCTTCTACAAATATGAGAAAATCACATTTTTATGCAAAAAAGGAACTTACCATGCTATCAACAACAAATTTTTGCAGAGAAATCTCCAGAAAAATCTTTGAGCATCAAACCCTTGGAGGCATGAAGAAAGTAGCATGGTGATAAAAGTGAAAATGCAAATGAATGTCATGGGTTTTCTTTTAGGGTTTCTTTATGCCCTATGTTTAGCCAACCCCCTTTGGGGTATTTTTCACTTTTATTTAGACTTTGCATAAAACTAATACCTTTTCCATATATTAGTTTACCTTTGTAATATCTTGCATGGTTTTCAAACACAAGGTCGACCCCCTAGTTATTTTTGCATGAATTGAAATCAAAATAACAATGTAAACATTATTAAAGCAGTCAATTATAAATTGCTTTAATAGATGTCATGAAAATGCAAAGAATAGGAAAATCCATAACATGTGTTAAAGTAATTCTTAATTGATTACTTTAATATTTATTTAGATTGATTACTTTCATCTCAAGATCATGCAAAACTAGAAGAGAGGAGTTAAACTGGAGCTTTTTGAGCTTGATTTTCAGTTGACTAGGTGAGTTTGAAGTCCACTTGGGTCAAACTGGTTGTGATAGTGAGTTTGAGGCTATTTTAGCTCAAATTGGTTCAGTTCTGACCCCTCTTTTTGAGGCTTTTCTTCTTTTCTCGTGAGACAATTTTTGGGAGATATTTTTAGGGTGTAGTTAACTTCAGTTGACTTACTATGACTCTTTGGAGTCCTTTTTGTATATAGGAGAAAATACTTAGATTTTTTCTCAGTTCTTACCTTTTTTCCCTCTTGTGCATTGCAGAGAGAAAAGGGTTTTGTAGCTTGATTTACAGTTGATATAATAACAGTTTATTTTCAACATATCTCATCATATTGCGGAGATTCCCTATATTTTTTAGTAAAAATCAAGTGTTTTCCTTCTCAAATTTTAGGTGTTGTCTCTCATGGTTGATTTTGATAGAGATTTATTGTGTTTAAATTTGAAAACCTTTAATTTATGTCTCATTCATAGGTGTATGTACGCAAATCAGTTTAATATCATAGGTCATAGGTTGTGCAACTGTTTAATCCTTTCTTTCAAGTTGTGAAAAATTAGTTTTCCTTCATAAAAGATATTGATTTCTCAAAGCCTATTTATGAAATACTTATGTGATTTAGTTGTTCAATTTAAGTTGTGTGAATGGATATATTGAAGAGTACTTGTGAATCAGGTTTCATATTCATTATCATTTAGGTGCATCACCATCTTACTAGTTTCAATTTTTACCGTTCATTTTAATCCCTCTATCCCTTTTCCTGCATAGGTCATTAGTTTCATATAAAAAAATTAAAAGGGGAACCGAACCATAATCTATAGATTTACCTTCATTATGACCAACCCACAAGCTCAAAGGTGTTTCCATGTTACATAGGATTGCTGAGCTTTCCAACTGTAATCCTATGTGTTAACAATTTTTACCAGAGTGTCGGCTTTGCATTTAGCGCCGCCTTTGTTTCCCAACATCGCCTGTGCAGATTGAAGAGGAAAACAGTTTGAAGAACCAAATGTATTTTTTAATGCTCTTTGTAATAGCTTAGGCTTTTCAATTCTGCTTTTCATTTTCTATTTTAGGACAAACTAGCATTACTTTGGGCTTAAAATTAACCATCTACTTAAGCTTTTCAAGTTGGACTAAAATTGAACATTAGAAACTTACTAGACATTGCTATATGGGCTAAAATTGAACAAGGCGAATTCACACTTGGTTTTTGGTGCTTAAAAAGTGAACTCACCTTTACTTTGGGGATTAAAAAGTACTTGTGTCTTCTTTATTTTGTGATTTTCAATTCTTGTCATTTGAATGTGTACACACTTCTCTCACGCCACTTGGAAATCTTGAGAATCAAAAGCATTCCTTTGACATTAGTTTTCTAATCACCCACATATTTCAATTTGGATCTAAAAATGAACCCCATGCTAGTGTGAGGAAAATGCATTGTGTGTGCTCCCTCCTTGTGCTTCACGTGGTTTGGGAGGTCGAACTACAAATGTACTTCCTTGCTTTTGTATATCTTTAGAGGGCTTGCCTCCCCTCTTTGAAAGGAGGGAATGACCCAAGCAGTACCAAGGTAAAGCCAAGCTCTTTCAATTGCTATATAAAAATGTGTTGTGTTGAAAGTCATTAAGAACATGTGCAGATGTGTCATACTGACAAGTGCCACCCCTAGTATCCATGTGATACGTTAAAAATTTATTCTTAGGAAGGGATTGGGAGGCCTCTTGATTGACCATAATCTTGAGCTAATATTTCTACATGTATGGTCACCTTGAATGAAAGCCCTTACTGCAAACCATTTTTTTAGTGACCAAAACCCTTTATGCTT
The DNA here is from genome assembly GCA_007258455.2 of Sequoia sempervirens. Classification (NCBI taxonomy): domain Eukaryota; kingdom Viridiplantae; phylum Streptophyta; class Pinopsida; order Cupressales; family Cupressaceae; genus Sequoia; species Sequoia sempervirens. The sequence continues at coordinate 121,113 of VDFB02120019.1, read as the reverse complement.
GCTGGTGCAGGAATGGTCATTTCGAAGCCACCCCACATTTGTACTATTCAAAGTTGGAATAGGAAAATACTTAGGATCTTCAGATCTTTAGGATTTTGAGATTTGGTGGTCCCGAGAAGTGTGTGCCGTGGAGGGGTGCCAGTGTCGCCAAATATCTAGCTGTTCACTTTGTCTTAGTGTTTGGAGAAATCTGAGTGGGGACTCAACAAGTAGTATCTTTGAAGCCTAGGATTGTGCATTTTACAATTCAAACACATTGCTTGGATCTCAAACATTGAAACAAACATTAACAAATCATCAAAATTTTAAACCCTTTGGAAGGAGTGAATATCCTTGAAGAGTCTAATTATTATTGCTTGTCCCTAGGGATTTTATCCTTAGAGGCTTCTAAATATTTGGGCTCATATCTCACTTTTCTCTCTTCAAAGTCAACTTAGGGAAACTATGGCCTTAACTCTTTGATTTTCACATAATGGACCTTGTGGAATGAAAAGGAGCTAAGACATAGACGTTTAGTTTGGAATTTAAACAAGATGAGTTGATGTTGTAAAAAGAATCCAATTAATCACGATAAAAAGACAATTGAACCCCACACATGTGTTTGTCTTCATGATTTCCCGCAAAGTCAAAATTACAAAGAAAAAGTATTTATGCCATCATTTCAAACATAGGTGTCATACTCAAAAAGCTATAAGAAGATACATTAGAAAGTGTAACCTAAGACAATACCACAATATAAGCAAGAAGGTAACAAGGTTTTATAGACTTATTCTGCTCAACAATCTGGACATGTATGCTCAATATGAACCCTATGATTTTTGAAACACTTTATAGGAAATAGCATGTTCTTCAACACCTTGGTCATGTAAAAAAAGTATTTTTAGGTTCATCTAGGATAAAAAACCAACACTTCCATTTGTCACAACATTTATCAAACCCATCTCACAAACAATTTTTTAACTTTGGAAAAATCATCTATGCTAGACTTTTGGTAAATCCTTAGATCAAAATCAAAATCATCTTGTTTGGCTAGGCATGTGGGAATGAATCCTTTCTCACACATTTTGTTAAATTAGCACCCCCTTTGGACAAGTTCACCCCAAGATCACATCTAACATCTTGAGATTTAGAAGTTCATTATCCAAATCAAACCAATCAAAATAAAAAATCCTAAGGTATAGTATTGATCCAAAGTTCTCAAAAGTTAAAAACATCCATACCATTCATCCTTAATTTATCACATTAACATCATTTTGATCCTTAAACACATCCTATAATTTCTTTTTCTACCTAAAGTTTAGATCAATCAAAGGAGTTAGAGGTTCAACTTCCATATTCCTAAAATTTGATCCCAATTTTATGGTCCAAACAAGGTCACAACACAAGAAGATCATGGAGCAAAAAAAAGAAACATCAACCTCAAGTGATTTAAGTCAAACATAATTCAACCCTAGGGTATCTATCAACCCTCCACTTAATCCCCCTCAAATACCTCAAGATCCTCAAGAGGGTGGATTCCAAGTGGAAGATGTCACAAAAAAATTCAAAGAGATGTCCCAAGATGAGATACTTGAACTAGTCTAAAATCTTGAAATGCGCTAACTTATCAACATAGTCATGAGACTAAATCCCACCCAATACATATTGGCATTGGAAAAATAAGGGGCTAAACTCCCTTTCAATTTTGATGTGAGCACCATTGTTGAACAACCCTTGGGGAACATACCATAAACATCATTCACACCTTCATTCCCAAATGTCATCCAACCAATCATACAACCATCATCATCGCATGCCCCAAGTCAACTAATGATCACCAAGGGAATGTAAGTACTCCAAGCCCTTCAAGGGAATCCACTTGTCAAAAACCAAAATTTGGAAGCCAACACGGTATTGGGAATGCCAAACATCATCCCACAAGATCCTAAACAACCATATGTGCCACTCATCTTCCACAATACAGATAATTCATCCACTTTTCATGCTACCCTCACATATTCCATTGATACACAAGGCTACATTCCTAACATCTCCCAAGGAAAAGTGGATTTATTTGGAGAAGTGGGTACTTTCAATGCTTCATCCTCACTTCCACAAGGGAACGTGTCACAAATCTTCCAACCATTCCCTATCTTGACATCATCATCCACACCCATTCAAGGTATGGGACAAATCCCTTCACTAAACACATCAATCCAAAGCCAATCAAATCAAATCAACTCCCCAAGCATAAATCAAATCAATACATCTATCATACCAAATACTCCAAACATGCCACTGATATCGCAACACCAAGTGGAATCAACCCAAATCTCTCAACCAATCATCACATCATCTACAACACCTCAAAAATCCCAAAATCTAGTCTCACAAGGACTAAGCATATCAACGATCAATCCGAATCTAGCATCTACCACTCAATCCCTCGTCATCACTCAAAAAACACCTCAACAACCTCCTCAACAACCTCTTGTCACCTCATCTCACACTATCCCAAAAAATCTCCCACCTTCACCTCCAAATCAAAATGTAGCAAATCAATATAGTATCACTTTACAAGCAACACAAAAAGCTTACCAACAGGCCTTGCAACAATTTCAAGCCCAACAAGCTCAAGCACAAGCTCAAGCACAAGCTCAAGCACAAGTATAAGCTTTGATACAACAAAAACAAGCCTCACAACAAGCACAACAACAAGCACAAGCCCAAGGATAAGCTCAATCTCAAGCTCAAGCCCAAGCATAAGCTCAATACCAAGCACAACAAGCACAAGCGCGAGACTTGTTACAACAAGAATCCTATCAACAAGGCTTACAACAAAACATACCACAACAAGCATTGATAGCGCAACAACAACAAATAGCACAACAACAGGCCCAACAACAAGCGCTATTGGCTCAACAACAACAATAAAAAACAACAAGCTCAACAACAAGCATTGTTGGCACATCAACAACAACAAGCATACCAACAAGCGTTTCTCGCACAAAAAAGCTTCCAAAAACCTCTCACAAACACACAGCAAAATGCCTTGAACCATAGAACGCAAGCCACCCCATCCTTCACCCAACAAACCATACCATCCCAAAACACTTACATTCCACCACTTGATCCACAAAATAATCTCTCCATGGAAGTCAAGTTGCTCTCACAACAAATAAAGGACATACAATAAGGAAAGATGAAGAAATCACACACACAAGGAAATTTGTGCCCCTATCCATTTGATAGAAGCATTGCTATGGTTCTATTCCCACTAGGCTTCGAAATACCAAAATTTGATAAATACCGAGGAAACGAGAACCCTGAGGATCACATTAAAGAATTCCACGTACATTGTATGGAAGTAGCATATGATGATTCATATATTATGCGACTCTTCCCTCAAAGCTTACCTAGTCTAGCAATGGAATGGTTCTCCTCTCGAATCAAAAAGTTCCAAGAAATCGTGAACTTGTTCATAGAAAACTATTCATTCAACTTAGGCACAAAAGTAAGCTTGGAAGAATTATCTGGTCTCAAACAAGCTAAGGGGGAGACATTTGCAACTTTCTTGCAACAATGGCGATCCAAGGCTAGAAAAAGAAAATGGTCCATGCCAAAGGAATAACAAATAGGAACCATCATCTCTAATCTTGAAGGGAGCTTGTCCTTCCATCTAAAAATTTAATGCATCACAGCATATGACCAACTGATCCCTAAAGCTCTCAACATTGAAAGATCCCTTATAGCACATGGGGGCACACCCATGTACCAAGAAAATCAACCATAGACAAGTTACAATGAAAAACCTCGCACGTGGGCTAAGAACAAGAATGTCACCAATGATGGTTTCATTGATGCCAAAGTTGTTATTAGTGCTCCAAGGTAGAATACGCAACAAAAAACATACCCACAACCACAAATCAACACACAGAACACCCTACAAACCAACCCATCACAACAACAACCCAACAATCAAGCAATCACCAATGTAAACGCTCAAGGGGGACCACCCCCAAAGAAGAAATACCCACCAAAATGAAAATATACACCACTTGGGGAGCCCATTGATTTTGTCATGCAACAAGTAGTACAAGGAAACCTCATCATGCTCCCTGTTTACGAAAAATTACCAAGAACCTCGAGTTAAACCACCATGGTATAATGAGAAGCACCTTTGTGACTTTCACAAAATAAAGGGACACAAAACTAGTTGTATGAGACTAAAAAATATGATCCAAGATATCATCGATGATAAAGTTATAACCATTGAACAACTAGCAAGGAATCAAGATCTCAAGATATACACAAATCTAAAGCCGGATCACAATTAAGGGAACAACAATGGAAAAGGAAAGAATTACACTAATGTGAACCATATCTATGACCATGTTGTAGCATCACTGGATGAATGGGTAATAGTTGTCAATATCAAAGGACCTAGAGCTGAGTGTGGAGTCACCACACGTAGCAACAAAATTTCTATCCCACAGACCTTGATGTTGACCAATTCAAGCTATGGTTGGAAATATCACTACACCACATCTCCTAACCCAATCATCTCATAACCGCACACTCTATCTTGAAGTCTTAGTCCATAAAAAAAAGGTCAAAAGGGTCTTGGGGGATGGGGGTGCAGGTTTGAATATTTGTACCCTACAACTAATAAAGAATCTAGGATTTTTAGAGGATGTCATTGAAAAAGGAAAAGGTATCACCATTAGGGCTTATGATGATCAAGAACGGGTGTTCCAAGGCACCATTCAACTCCCCATCCAAGTGGGGCCAACAATCATGGAAACCACTTGCTAGGTCCTTGACCTTGAACTCCCCTACAATATTCTCTTAGGGCACCCATGGATCCATGGGATGCAAGCTATCGCATCCGCATTCCACCAATGTGTAAAATTCCCTTACCAGAATCAAGAAGTCATGATCCATGGCGACCCTGAACCTTTCTATTATTGCAAAAATCTAGAGGAAAAATATTACAAGATTCCCCAAGTTCCAAAAAATGATGAGAGACCCACATCCCCTTATGTTGATCCATCCACTTTAGCCTCCACCTTTGAGATAAAGACATCTACCATTTAGAACATCCTAGATGTCAAGGTTGTAATCCAAGATAATGGGTATGGGGACTAATAAATGAAGAATAGTTCCTTTGTGATAGGAGAGTTACCTCAATCTCCTAGATCTCATGGAAAACCATAGCCAATTGACACATCTCAGACCTTCAAAGAAGAACCCACCACCTTCAAAAAATGGGGAGACATAAGCAAAGAGGTGGTAGATGAAAAGGATGTATCGAGCCTATTGTATCAAGATGAAAGACCCGTACCTGATCTTCCCATGGAGGACAATAGCAAAGGTCTACAATTAATGTTTGGCTAGGGCTACAACAAAAAATGAGAATCTCGGGAAAAATGATAACTGCCTATTAGAACTATCATTCCCGAGAAGTGCCTTAAGAATCTTGGCCTCAGATGTACCCCTAAGAAAATAACCATACTTGGAAAAGGTGCTTCTATTAAAACGGTCAAAGCTTCCCCGTTGGTACCCATATCATTTAGTAGTCCCTTTGAGGATCCCATCTCTAACCTATCCATTCTATTCGAGGATTCCTCTCTTTTTATTATCACCACCATGTCATTCGAGTCAAGTAACCAAGTCTCCGAACTAAAGCTCGTTTACCCCCAACTCATCAACTATGACTAACGAGCACCATAAATCTTAGATACGTTTGAAAACAATGAGGCTCTCTCAGAATTCATAGGACTAAGGGATAATCTACTGTATGGAGATCACAAAGCAAGGTTTGACATTGAGTTAGACACACATGTGTACTATGGGGAAATGATTGAATCTCTTAGTCACAAAAAATGAAAATATAAGAGTAACATCTAGATCCTTAAGTGAAAACCACACTGTGCAACTTTCTGATCCCAAAATAGTAAAAATAAAGGATGTATCCAATGGTGAAAGCCTCTCTAAGGCGCAAATGATAGAGAATATTTGATAGGGACATGGGTTGGATTGAGACAATCACAATCTCAATGCTCCGGGTCTCTCCTTTGATAACCCCTTGGTGTCACTTCCTCCACCACTCAACCTGTAGGTCCTCTACTATTTAGGCACCCCTGGTTCATTTGCCAACCCTGCTATCATCTTTAGTTTGCTGCTACCAAGCAATTCTTGGTGCTTTTCCTCACATTCTCCATCTAGCCCTTAATCCTTTTAAAGACTAGACAACCTCTAATGCCTCCTAACTTTCTTGCAGGGGTGTGCATAAGCTTCCATGACTTCAAAACGGTCTAGGAAAGGTTCTTGTCCAAGCACAAATCTCCTTTCTTCTATCGCTGCCACCATACCCTAGGTTAGGGTTTTAGGAGGGCTAGTAGCCCATGAGCCCTATTAGGTCTCTTAGCCGGGGTTTTAGGTTATTACTCCTCCCTGCTCTGTGAACACCATAACCTCAAAGAAAGAACCCTGGCTCAATTTTGGAGCACTTCAATATTTTTGTGGTTTCAGACCTTCTCAGGCCGTACACAGGACTAACACTGATTTTGAGAAATTTAGGGCTTTTTAAGCCTTTACTTGGTCTGTTTTGCTTTTCCTGTCTCCAGGTGAACAACTAAAGACTCTACCTTCTTTCCAACCTTGGTGAAGGCTTCTGCAATCACTTTACACTTTGCATTGTCAGGTATTCAGCACCCCTGCCACGTTTGGACTATGTAAAGATTGTCTTTTCCAAGCCGGGCACTACTAGTCTCGCCTAGGAAAAGACTTCTTGCATGCTGCTCTGTTCCCTACTTGCTTATACTGCTAACCTATGTACAATGATGGGGTTTAGCCACATTCCCAATGCTTCCATACTTTGTGGTACGGTGGGAGTGCAGTCTAAACCTCCATTTTATTTAATTTACCAGTCAAGACAGCAACTAAAACAAAAACACAGAATTTACAAAGTGGAAGGAAGCGATGGAAAAACTATCTAATGTGCCAAAAAAATGCTTTAAAAAGGTTCCTCTACATGCTATCAAACTAACAAAACACCCTGTTCAATACATCTATCAGCTGTTCCAAGAACAAGAACAGGAAAAACCAGAAATTTTACCAAAATAACACTGTTTTCTTATTAATCACATGCAACTGCCAACACTCAAAATCATCCAACCTCTTCAAAAGTTTGAGAGATACTTTTTTACAATGCCAAGAAACAGTTAGGTTTTCTTTCCCGAGCCTAAGAATGACCAAAAGCTTAGCGTTGGAAAACATAGTGTGTTTTGCAACATTTATCTAAAGCTTAGGGAACAACCACAAAAAGGATTCTTAACTTATTCAACTTTCAACCCAAGAACCAAAAGGTCCACAACCATAAACAAGATGATCCATAAGACCTTATACAACACAACAAAATTGATTTTAAAGCAAGACTTCAAAATATGCTTGCACTTTGGCAGGTGCTCCTGCACCATTCTCCCCCTCTCAGCACAAAGATCAAGAAATTTGGCGTGATATCAGTGATAGATCAATGCCTAACTTCTTAAAATCAGCTTCCTCAACCCAAGTAGCCTCAGATTCATGTTTGTTCCTCCACTTGACAAGGTGCTCCATGTATACCTTGTGTCTTGTAGCCTTCTTCACCCTGGACTCCAAGATCTTCTCTGCCTGAGGTTTCTCTTGACTAGGAAGGGGTATATTACTGATATCCTTAAAGATCTCCTGATTGTTCTGAACTTCATCACTGACTGTCCCCTTATACCGGATCAAATCAGCAACATTAAATACTAGAGATATGCCCAAATCTGATGGTAATTCTATCTTGTATGCATTCTTCCCATACTTGGCTAACACCTTGCATGGTCCCACTCTTTTCATCTGCATTTTGGTTGACATTCCCTTCTGCAACCTTGATTTGTTAAGATGGACCATAACATAGTCACCTACTGCAAATTGCACATCTCTCCTTGACACATCAACTTTATCTTTCAATTTTTGTGTTGCTGTTGTGATTGTCTTCTTAACCTGCTCATGAATCTCCTTCATGGTCTGAGTGAAGTCTTCTGCATGTCCACTCCTATTCTCCATGGATTCCAAATCTCTGAGCTCACATATGCCTCTTGGGTGCATCCCATACACCACTTCAAATGGACTTTTCCCTATAGTTCTTGTTTACACTGTCATTATAAGCATACTCAGCTTGAGAAATCACCACATCCCATGTCTGTCCATATTCCTTTGTCAAGCACCTCAAAAGATTACCTAGCACTCTGTTAACCACCTCTGTTTGACCATCGGTCTGAGGATGGTAAGCTGATCCAAATGACAGATTTGTACCCAATCTGCTCCATAGAGTCTTCCAAAAATGACTCATGAACTTCACATCCCTGTCAGAAACAATACTTAATGGTAATCCATGGATCCTTACTATCTCCCTGAAGAAAAGATGGGCAATGTAGCTAGCATCATGTGTAGTCTTGCAAGGGATAAAGTGACTCATCTTGCTAAATCTGTCCACAACTACATAAATACTATCAAACCCTGCCTTAGTCTTGGGGAGTCCTACCACAAAATCCATACTAACACACTCCCATGGTCTATTGGGAATGGGTAAAGGTTGATACAAACCTGCATTGCTGGCTCCCCCTTTGGCTTTCATGCAAACTACACACTGCTCCACATATTTCCTAACATCTCTTGCCAACTTAGGCCAGTAATAGAATCTTTGTACCAGCTCTAAAGTTTTATTTATTCCAAAATTCCCACTAAGACTGCCATTATGTTTCTCTTGGATCAGATTTTCCCTCATTGATCCTCTTGGGACACATAACAGATTACCCTTAAATAACAGTCCATTTTGCAATGTATACTCAGCATATTGACTATGAAAATGATTCTCAAAATTAGAGCATACCTTGTAGGCTTCTGAAAAGTCTTCATCCTCACCATAGAGGTCTTTGAAACTCTCTAATCCAATGCTCTTCACTGTATTTCCTACCTATCAACATTCTCCCCGCTTAATGCATCTGCCACCTTATTCATTTGTCCCTTCTTATGCTTGATGGTAAAAGTGAAAGCTTGGATGTATTCCATCCATTTCAAATGTCCTATTACTCAGCTTCTCTTGGGTGTTGATGTAACTAAGTGCCTGGTTATCTGTGAAGACCACAAACTCTTTGGGTAACAAATAATGCCTCCACTTCCTAAGGGACTGCACTAAAGCATATAATTCTAGATCATAGGTGGAGTATTTTGCTTGGCTTCATTGAGTTTTTCACTGAAAGAAGGCTACAAGCCTACCTTCTTGACTAAGTACTCCTCACTACTACTCCACTTGCATCACACTCAACTGTGAACAACTTATCAAAACTAGGCAATAACAAAATGGTTGAGTTGCCACTTCTTGTTTCAGTTTTTCAAACCCTTTATCAGCTTCTTGATTCCACTTAAACTTTGTTTTTGACCACCCTTGATTGTATCTAGCACTGGTGCACATATACCACTAAAATTCTTGATGAATTTCCTATAAAACTAAGCTAAACCATGAAAACTTCTTACCTCTATTGTTGTGGTTGGTGTAGGCCAGTTTAGGATGCTTCGACCTTGCTTGGATCCATCTTCAGCGTTCCTTGGATACTACAAAGCCTAGATACACAAGTTCTTGTTTGAAGAACTCACACTTCTCAAGGTTGATTGCCAATTTTTCTTCTTGCAGCCTTTTAAGAACCATCTCCACATGCTTCAAATGTTCTTCTGTTGTCTTACTGAAAATCAGTATATCATCAAGGTAGACTACTACAAAGATTCCTGTGAAATCCTTAAGCACCTCATTCATTAGTCTCATGAACGTGCTAGGGGCATTTGAGAGGCCAAATGGCATCACTTTCCACTCATACAAACCATCATTTGTCTTAAAAGTTGTCTTCCATTCATCACCCTCCTTGATTCTGATTTGATGATACCCGCTCTTAAGATCCAACTTGGTGAAGAATTTTGCACCTCCAAGATAATCCATCAAGTCTTCAATTCTAGGAATAGGAAACCTATACCTAATTGTGATTCTATTAATTGCTCTAGAATCAGTGCATAATCTCCACTTACCACCTTTTTTTGTTGCCAAAACCACTGGGACTGCACATGGACTAATACTCTTTTGAATCAAGCCTTGATCCAACAACTCCTTCACTTGTCTAGCCACTTCAAGATTCTGATCTAGTGTGAGTTTGTATGCTGCCTTGTTGGGTAAGGAAGCTCCAGGTATGAAATCAATTTGATGGCTTATAGCTCTCCTTGGAGGTAGGGTTGCAGGTGTACCATCACTGACAATTTCCTTGTACTTTTCTAGCAGCCTTTGAACTGTCTCAGGTATGACTGTCTTCTCATCCTTTTCTTCATCTTTTGACTGCATTAGGACCACATATCCTTCATTCCCTTGGTGTAGATCGTTAATGAACTCCTTGCCACTGCTCAACATGATGTTAGGAACCTTTGACTGCCCCTCATCTTCTTCTAATAATGACTGTAGCTTGAAAGTTCTTCCATCCTTCTTGAATTCAATGGTGTTCTCCTTCCCATGATATATAGCACCTCTATCATATTGCCATGGCCCTGTGAGGAAGATGGCGTAATGCATCCATAGGTAGTATATCCTAAATGCTTGTCTTTATAATATCCTCAATTGAGGAATTCCGTTACACTGCTCATTCTAGAACACTCGCCCTTTGTTCTTAGTAACGGCTTTGAGAGGTTAGTGTGGGGTTTGGAACGAAATTTCAACTTCTTTACTACCTCCTGAAGAGATGATATTATCGTAGAACCAGAATCTACAATGAGCCTTGCATACCTTTCAAATATCTTGCACCTTGCTCTAAACAAATCTCCTTTTGCTTGGGTTCTTCCTTGACCAGTTGTCTAATTAAAACCCTATTGAACATTAGATTTTCACCTACTTCTAATTCTATATGACTTATCTCAGGTGTCTTTACACTCATGGTGTCCTCTTGTGCATAAGCTACTCTTTTCTCATTGCTAGATGAAGCTTTCTCAGGGCACCTATAGAAATGGGTGACCTGGCTGGTTGCAATAAAGTAACACTTCGGTTGGGAAGAAAGTAAGAGTTATACCCCTTTTGCTCCTCTTCTCTGTTTGAACCTCGCCAGAGTCCTCTTCCTCTATTAAAATCCTCCTCTTGAAGATGTTTCACCTCCATGCCGGTGGCTTGATTCCACTCCTTAGTTCTTTTTGATCATTACACCTTCGCCGAAGTAACCACCGCTGTCTCTTTGATCTACTGCCTCTTGCTTTCGCCCGCTTAGAGGCTGATCAGTAACTTTCTTTTATTCCTCTCTTCAATCTTTATAGCCAGCTGATAACATTGGTGGACTATCTTGGGACTTAGTAAAGCCATCTCTTCCTGAATGTTCCACTTTAAGCCATTAAGGTACCTAGCCACTTTCAGGCTCTCATCCTCTGTCACATTTGATCTCAAGCAAAGCTTCTGAAACTCTTCAATATAGGTGTTGACATCTTGGTCTTTCTTCCTTAGACTCTATCTCTTCTTGTGAAGTTGGATCTCATAATCATCTGGCATATATGCTTCCTTTACCTTAGCAACCATTCCTTTCCAAGTTGATATGGGTTTCTTGCCTTCTTTCTCCCTTTCAGTCTGAACAAATTTCCACCATGTCAAAGCTGATCCTCTCAACCTTGATTTAGCAACCTTCACTTTTTGTGCTTCAGTGACTCCATCACATTCAAAGTGGTTCTCCATGCCATCTATCCAATCCATGACCAAATCAGGATCCATCTTTCCACTGAATAGTGGTATACCCTCAAGTCCTTTTCCACTCAAGGCTTTCAATGCCTTCAAGAAGGGCTCCTCCTCCAAAACAGGGTCAGGTTCAGGGACTTTGTCCTCCTCTGCAACCTCTTCTTCCTTTGGCACCGTTCCTTCCAACCTTGCGTTGTTCAATGCCTTTTCTAGTTTCTCTATTCTTTCTTTTAGGGACTTGTTGTCCTCTTCTTGTTCTTCAACCCTCTTGGCTAATTGTGCATTTGTCACCATGGCTGGAGTTTCACTTGACTCAACTTCTGACATATAAGTTGCTTTCCCAAATCTTTTGCTGGCTCTGATACCAATCTGATAGGGACAGGGTTGGATTGAGACAATCACAATCTCAATGCTCCGGGTCTCTCCTTTGATAACCCCTTGGTGTCACTTCCTCCACCACTCAACCTGTAGGTCCTCTGCTATTTAGGCACCCCTAGTTCATTTTCCAACCCTGCTATCATCTTTAGTTTGCTGCTACCAAGCAATTCTTGGTGCTTTTCCTCAAATTCTCCATCTAGCCCTTAATCCTTTTAAAGACTAGACAACCTCTAATGCCTCCTAACTTTCTTGCAGGGGTGTGCATAAGCTTCCATGACTTCAAAACGGTCTAGGAAAGGTTCTTGTCCAAGCACAAATCTCCTTTCTTCTATCACTGCCACCATACCCTAGGTTAGGGTTTTAGGAGGGCTAGTAGCCCATGAGCCCTATTAGGTCTCTTAGCTGAGGTTTTAGGTTATTACTCCTCCCTGCTCTGTGAACACCATAACCTCAAATAAAGAACCCTGGCTCAATTTTGGAGCACTTCAATATTTTTGTGGTTTCAGACCTTCTCAAGCCGTACACAGGACTAACACTGATTTTGAGAAATTTAGGGCTTTTTAAGCCTTTACTTGGTCTGTTTTGCTTTTCCTGTCTCCAGGTGAACAACTAAAGACTCTTCCTTCTTGCCAACCTTGGTGAAGGCTTCTGCAATCACTTTACACTTTGCATTGTCAGGTATTCAGCACCCCTGCCACGTTTGGACTATGTAAAGATTGTCTTTTCCAAGTCGGGCACTACTAGTCTCACCTAGGAAAAGACTTCTTGCATGTTGCTCTGTTCCCTACTTACTCCTACTGCTAACCTATGTACAATGATGGGGTTTAGCCACATTCCCAATGCTTCCATACTTTGTGGTATGGTGGGAGTGCAGTCTAAACCTCCATTTTATTTAATTTACCAGTCAAGACAGCAACTAAAACAAAAACACAGAATTTAAAAAGTGGAAGGAAGCAATGGAAAAACTGTCTAATGTGCCAAAACAATGCTTTAAAAAGGTTCCTCTACATGCTATCAAACTAACAAAACACCCTGTTCAATACATCTATCAACTGTTCCAAGAACAAGAACAGGAAAAACCAGAAATTTTACCAAAATAACACTGTTTTCTTATTAATCACATGCAACTGCCAACGCTCAAAATCATCCAACCTCTTCAAAAGGTTGAGAGATCCTTTTTTACAATGCCAAGAAACAGTTAGGTTTTCTTTCCCGAGCCTAAGAATGACCAAAAGCTTAGCATTGGAAAACACAGTGTGTTTTGCAACGTTTGTCTAAAGCTTAGGGAACAACCACAAAAAGGATTCTAAACTTATTCAACTTTCAACCCAAGAACCAAAAGGTCCACAACCATAAACAAGATGATCCATAAGACCTTATACAACACAACAAAATTGATTTTAAAGCAAGACTTCAAAATATGCTTGCACTTTGGCAGGTGCTCCTGCACAATATTCCCTTAAGTGCCATTCATCAAGAAATCAATGGTTCTAAGGAGAAATGCAACCCGATTGGTTGGGAACTAAAGAGACATTGCACATCACTTTCTATGTCAAGTCACTTTTAACTGAGGAGCAAGAAAATATAGGAGTATTTATAAAGGAAAGGAAAGTGAACTTTTCATGGACATATGCCGACATGCCAAGACTTGATCTAGAAGTAGTAGTTTAGTCATTTAGATCCTATCGAGGAGGAAAAACCTGTAAGACAAAAATTGATAAAAATGCATCTACAAATCGCCCTATTGGTCAAACTTGAGCTACAAAAACTCCTCAATGCAAGATTCATCCGACCCATTGATTATCCTAATGAGTTTCCAACCTTGCATTTGTTTCCAAGCCCACTAGGGGCATTCGAATCTGCACTGACTTGAGGGACTTGAATAAAGCATTCCCTAAGGATGATTTCCCCCTTCTCAACATAGATATGATTGTAGATTTGATGGAAGGGAATGAAATGCTATCATTGATGGATGGATTTTCAGGATACAATTAGATTATGATTGAGAAGGATAACCAACATAAAACAACCTTCACTTGTCCATGGGGCACTTATTGTTGGAATATAATGCCATTCGGGTTAAATAATGTTGGAGATACATACCAAAGGGATACGACTTTTATCTTTCATGACATGATCCATAAATCTGTAGAGGATTATGTGGACAACATACTAGCCAAAACAAGAAAACGTCAAGACCATATATCAACATTGGGCCCAATCTTTGATAGACTAGAAGAAAATAAGGGACGACTCAATCCCAAGAAATGTGTCTTTTGCATCACATTAGGAAAGCTCCTAG
>VDFB02120019.1:0-106578 GCA_007258455.2 Sequoia sempervirens | reverse complement strand
CTTATGACGACAACAATGTCACATAGAAAATAAAGGAGCGGGGCCCGAAGGGTGGGCTTCTGAGTTGCAAAAGTTGTTCGGGATGGTGAGATGGAAATGAAGCTCCGCCCACAGAAATCCGCTAGGTGGGATTTGATACAAGCCAAGACTTGGGATTTTCAAGTGAGTTTTAGGGGCAAGCAATGGGATGGGACTTGAGTGCTAGAAAGCTATGGCTAAAAAGCCATCTAGGGTGAATCAGTCATGAACGACATCCTAGGAACGACGTCTCGCAAGGTCGGGCCGAAAGGTTCGCTGGACCTCCGTTATAGTTTGCAAGTTTTTCTAATGTTAAATAGGTGAATGAGGTGAGACCTTCCGCGATGGCGGGCCTGACAGATAAGTATGCCATTTGTAAGTTTCGTTTTCTAGCTTTGGCAATGACAGTGGGAGCTCGGGGGCCCGAGGGAGGCAAAGGGGTCTGGTTCATGAACATTGGCTTGGAGCTCAAGTTCCACATTCAATTTGTGAGTTGATTTTGAGGTTTCTTGAGATTTGGGCACATGGGTTTTGGGTGCGACATTCTCTTCTATCTAGGGCATGTGTTTTTTTCTTTCTAATTCATTAATTTTACCAGAAATCAACTGAAAACACAAAATGGGGTGCGGATAGCCAACTCACCTTAAGAACCCGATGAAGGTTGATGACCTAGTTGGAAGTAATGATTTGAAGACGGTGGTCGAATGACTTGGGTGTGGCGGCAGAATTGGAAGTTGGCTCAGGCTCACTCTGGAAAAACTAACAAGTGAAAATGACCTTTCAGACTCAACTATTTATAGTAATTCCTTCATTAAATGCGCCTCATAAATGTGAGTACGAAGAGTCTGATGGTTGGTAGGCGGTAGCTTCGATAACGGTCGCAGGGGCACTAGGATCTGATAGCCAGACGGTCGTCGGTGGATGGCTATGGGATTGCCAATTAGGAAATGGAAAAGAAGAGACAAAAGTCTGGAAGAGGTGAGCCGACAGGCCAGGCCCGAAGAGCTTGATGGATGCTAGTTATTAAAACACTAAGGCAAATAGTAACTTGGGACCCGCCAAGACCAAGGACTTTGAAATTTGAGGGGGAGTCAAAATATGGTCACATTAAGATGAACTCCAAGAGCTTACTGACCATTTTGAAATCCAAAATAGGGGGCACGCAAAATGAGAAGGAAAGAAACAACCTGACAAAGTGAAGGAAAGAGAGGGTCCTTGTTCTGAACGGGGCGTGTGTGCTGAGGGCACAACAATTATCAATATTATCGATGGGATTCTGACCTGTAGTATCCCATGTTATTCTTTCATCAATTTCTTTAGGGTTTCTTGCTTCTGGAGCGAGTGATCCTCTTATAAAATCTTCTTCTTCTTTATCTATAGGATTTGAACCTATATCTGACACTTATTCCGCTACTAGTTGCATCATGGGATTTTCTTTAAATCATTTTTCTTCGAAATATTTCATCATGGTAGTCAACTTCTCCCACTGCTTTTTTTAATTTCTTCATTTGGTTCAAGACCTTCCTCTTGAATTATAGGAGTCCCTCCCAGGGTTTTTCTCATTGCTTCCATATTGACTGAAGGTGGAGAAGTAAATATATTTGCTACCTTTTGAGATGCAGATCTTGTCTTATCACGTGTTTGTGTTTTCATTCTCACCTCCTCACCAGTCATAAGCTATCTAATACCTTCTAAGATGCAAAGCTTTTCTTATCACGTGTTTGTGTTTTCATTCTCACCTCCTCGTCAGTCATAGGATAATCTCTTGGTTTTACCATGGAAGAAAATGCCACCTTAGGTGTCACTGTTACATTGGTTGGATTGGCCACAGTCTCTTTATTTTGCCTAACTGGCATCACTGAAACTCTCTGACTTCAGGTATCAGGAATTCCTTCCTGACTATGCCTAGCTACCTTTGCTTTTCCAACCTTTATTTTGTTTTTAACAATCTTGACATACCCTGGATCATCTTCTAACTGTTGCTTTCTCTTGATAGTAGGTGAGTATGTGAGCTTTACTCTAGCTTCTTTTAATGCCTCACTGTAAACATTGATCCAGTGTTGAGTGTATGTCAAGACTTTCTTAGGAATCTCCTTGATGTTTACTATCTCCTTTATATAATCTAGGTCTGGGGTAGGTTCATCAAAAATATTTTTTGCATCATAAATTGCATTCAATACCTCTCCATCATCTGTATCCAACTGCTTTGGAAAATCATGGAGTCCAAGAATCCTCACTACTTGTAGTGGAAATCTCTAGTATGACCACTTCTTTACCTCATGTTCATTATCACAATTATTCCAAAAATCCTCCAAATCATAAACATGAGCATACTTCTCACTTATCAATTGAGTAGGTTTCCCTTTAGATCATAATTCTTTCGTTGGAGTGTAAAGAACTCCAACTTATAAAGCTTCAAGTCTTCCTCACACATATCAACACTTTTGGCCACAACACATTTATAATTCCCAATTGTGATGGGGAATTTGATGGAACATTTCTTACATGCTTGCATGAAAAGGGCATACGGAGGTGGAATTTATCTCACCAATTCTAGTAACAACATTTTTTCCATTGCATACATGGGTAGCATGAAGGGGTGTCCTTTGAATCCTTCCACCCTAATGTAGGTGAAAGTAGGAAATTGAATGTACCAACCCCCAACTGACTGGATAACACTTTGTGCTTCCAAGGACAATCTTTTAGCTTTATCACCTTCCATTAATCTTATCGGCCTCATAGAGAACACATCATTAACCCTCCGTTAATGCTCCCGATATTGATGAATAGTAATCTTGGGAATATGAGCATAAATCAAATTATTCCTTGGTTCTTTGCCCAAGGTACCAACTTTGTCTAATCCTTGTATATTTTCCCTCAGGGCATAGGAATAAACAACATATGAAGACATAGAAAACCATTGGGTGTTTGGGAATGTCATTATCTATTCACGTAGCTTCTCACTGATGAAACTCCCCCAATGAATTTGCATATGTCCTTCCATTATTTTTGCTATAAGCTCAAACATCCAAGTTTGAATTTTTTGGAATCCTTGAGTCCAACTATCTTGCTCAATAGATAATGTCCTGAACATCCTGGTTAAACATAGACCTCAGGATTTGTCTCATTTTCTTTGTAATCTCCTCCTGACACCATGTCACATTCATAAATCTCCTATTTTGTTCTTCTGCATTCTGATATGTTATGGACAGGACTTTCATATTCAATGAATTCATTTGTCTGAATATGGGGAGCCCAAATGTATATATAATTCCTTTCATAGAGAGGTCTTCATAGACTCTTCCTTCTTTTTCAATGACCCTCTTGTTTGGGTCATACCAATTCATACACTCCAATACTAGCTCAGGAGCCTCCATTGTCAATGGAAACCATCCTTCCAAATGCAATCCACTTGCAATGATGTTCTTTGCACATTGGGATGCACCCTCTTATTGAATCTACATAGCGAATTTAGTATCAGTAAACCCTCCTCGATGGGTGTTTGTAACTGTACCACCGATTAATATAGCCTGTGAAATAGGGGATTCAAATTCCTCATCTATCAAATTCTTCCTAGAAGTACTCATATTTCTCTAGGTTCCCTACATTATTAGCATATATGTGCATTGTGTGCGAGTTAGGGTTAAATGTAACCATCCATTGTCAATAATTCACAAAACTTTCATTTGCAATTAGGTTAAATTCATCTCAAAATAATCAACATTTTAGTGACCTAAATAGTGATAATTCCATTTAACCCGAGCCATGAATGCATAAAATAATTAACAGAATTTTAGTTATTCGAAGCATACCTAGTTTTGTTGATGATATGATTCTCTGAACGTGTCCTCAAAACCCTCGGTAGCTATGATCTTTAGATTCTTGAGACTTACCTTTCTTTGTGCACCATAATCTTGGTTTTAATTCTTCAATGTCCTTACAGGTGAGTAATTTGACATAAGGTAGAGTGTTACGGAAGCAACTGCATACATGAGGTGGTGCCAAGTACGTGTATTATTTTCCACCTTCATTAATTTCTTTTGCAATGCATTAATTACCCTGAATAAAGGTGCAATCATGGTGGATTAGCGTTCGAATCATGAACTCTTTGGTTTCTACGTAGGGACCACCATTAGAGAAGAAAGCCATGTAGGAGGCTGACATGACACACTTACATGTCACTTTAATTATTATGAGGAAAAGGAATTAGAGGTAATACTACCCTTAGATACTTAAAAATTCACAATCAATTGAGGTTTGAATTATCTAACACCAGACTTTGAAAAGATTACCGGGAGTTGAGACTTTTACCCACCGAGTTCATGAGAACTGAGTGCAAAGGGAAACTCGGGACCGGGTGCAAGTAAAACTAAATTGGTTTGAACCTACAATTGTGAAAAAAAATTCCAGTCTCCAATTCTAAAGAAAATAAAATCCTCTACCAAGCTAACCAACAAAGAAGGGAAACACACAAATCGAGACAATTTTATCCAGGTGATGATCCACTAGGCACAACTATTTGTCAGGAAAAAAGCAAAACTTGCAAAAGATACAACATACTTAGAGCAAAAAAATCGATGCCCAAGAACCGGGGTCTAGTAAATCAATAAGGTTGGGAATTTTTTTTACAAACACTCCCATTCTGACAAAGTGAGAACTTAAGCAGGGGCTAGAATAGTTGGATTAAAACTCTACATTTTATGATTTCCTCCAAAAGTAGCACACCAAAGCAAGAAAAAGCAAAGGAAGGGAAAGAAAGGCAACATAAAAGAGGGGTCCACATTTTGTTGAAGAGTGAAATGGGGCGTGTTGTGAGACCACACAAGTACCAACCAAAAATGGAATATTTATTGGTTTATAGTCATGCATATTAAACCTCTACAAAATGGTATTAGCATACTTACTCTGACTTAACCAAATCTTTCTATGAACCCGATCTCTCTATATATTTTGTAGCCCCCAAATTCTTCATATCAAATGTGCTAGAAAGCTCAGTCTTAAGATCCCTAATCATCACGTTGCTGGTACCAATAAACATGTCATCAACATACAAGACAATGATTAGTATTTGATCATGAATAACCTTAATGTAAACACAATGATCCTCATTTCTCCTAAAAAAATAAAACTTCAATGCAAAGGCATCAAAATTTAGGTACCACATCCTGGGTGACTATTTCAAACCATATAAAGATCTCTTTAACCTAAAAACCAAGTGTTCTTTTCCTTTCACAAAAAATTTGTCAGGCTGTTGCATATAAATATCTTCCTCAAGATCCCCATGCAAGAAAGTAGTTTTAACATGCATTTGCTCTATTTCAAAATCATAAGAAACAACAATAGATAATAGGAATCTAATAGAAGTTAACTTAGCAACATAAGAGAAAATTTCACTGAAATCAACTCCCTCTCTCCGGGAGTAGCCCTTGGCAACCAATCTGACCTTGTACCACTCTAACTGACCATCTACTCTAATTTTATTTTTAAATACCCACTTGCAATCAATGGGATTCCTTCCTTTGGGAAAACTCACAAGATCCCAGGTATCACAACTATCCAAAGCCATCATCTCCTCCTACATGTTCTGCATCTAAGACTCACTCTCTTTTGAAGAAAGAGCCTCCCTGTAGGATCTAGGTTCATCATTAGTACTCAACAGAGAAAATACACAACATAAATTGGATGGGCTATAACTATCAATTGGATTTTTTTTCCTTGTGGATCTTCTCAAGGTAGGAGTAAGGGGTTATTGCTACTCTTCTTCTTCTACATGCTCATCTTGCACATCATTTGAACCCTCTTCTTCTTCTCCATCCACTAATCCATCTAATTTTTCTTTTGAATGTGCATCTTCATTATTTTCAATATTTGTCTCAAAGTGCACTATTTTTGTCTTATCTTTCTCCTTTGATTGTTCTTCACCTGAGTAAGCTATAAACTCCATGAAAATCACATCTCTAGAGAAAACCATTTTACGGGTTAGTGGATTCCAAATCTTATAACCTTTTACATTCTCACCATAACCAAAAAAGATCAATTTTTATGCTTTTAGATCCAACTTAGAATGCTTCTCTTGAGGCACATGAACAAAATCCTCACAACCAAAGACCCTTAAATGTGAAACAAAAGGATTTCTACCGATCCACACTTCATAAGGAGTTTTATCAACAAGAGTTGAACAAGGAGATGTATTAACCAAATAACATGCAATACTTATAGCTTTTTCCTAAAAGAATCTATCAAGCTTAGCACCACTCAACATGCTCCTATCTCTTTCCATCAAGGTTTGGTTCATTCTTTCTGCTACCTCATTTTGTTGAGGTGTATAAGGAGTAGTCTTTTTCTGAACAATACTTGCATGCCTACAAAACTCATCAAATTCCCTAGAAGAATATTCACCCTCACTGTCAAATATCAACACCTTATCTTATAATCTATTTTCTTCTCAACTAAGGCTTTAAATTCCTAAAAATTAGTGAAAAACTTAGATTTTGCATGCATAAAGTAAATCCAAGTGTATCTTGACACATCATCAATGAAAGTAACATAATAACAATATTTTCCAAAAGAATCAACATCCACTGGTCCAAACACATTTGAATGAATGATCTCTAATGATCTTTTAGCTTTATTAGTCCCATTAGGAAATGATGGTCTATTATGTTTACCAAACACACAATGCTCACAAAAATCATTTTTACCAACAAAATAATCAGAAATACCATCAACCAACTATTTATTCAAAATGGTCTTAAGACCCTTTTCACTTATGTGACCCAACTATGATGACACAACATACATGCATTTTTAGTGCCAGTTACATTAGCATAGTTACAAAAGTGGAGACACTAAGCCTAAACAAAGTCCCTATTTGAGATCCCTTAGGAATAACCAAACTCCCTCTTACCAACCTACAACCAAACTTGTCAAATGTCACATTCATTTCATAATCATTCAACTTGGATACTAAAAGTAAATTTCTTGCAAGTCCTAGAATATATGTAAAACATGATCAAAGGTTTTAAACCTTCCATCGCTAAAACACAACTTTACCTTTCCCTTACCAACAATCATCTTCATGTTGTTATAAGCAAGGAAAACTACTCCCCAATCATAAGCTAAATATGAAGTAAACCACTCCTTATGAGGAGTCATATGGTAGGAGCAACTTGAATCAATAAGCCAAGAATCATAACTAATAGTGTTAGTAGAAATAAACAAAGCATAAAAATAACCATCTTCTGATGAATTTTCTGTGGAAGTATCCGAACCAATTTTTTCTTGTTTCTACACTCCTTCACATGCTCTCTCTTACCACAATTGCAACACTTTACTCTTCCCAGGGGTTTTAGAACGTCCTTTTGATTTCTCTCTTTTTGTCACCTTTAGGCCCTTTTCTTTGGACCTTCCTCACACATGAAATGCATCTTGGGAGCATGCATTCATGGAATTTCTCCTCATATCTTCCGAAAGAATTATTGTAATGAGACTATCCATCTCCGGTTTTATACCACCACCACTTATGGAAACAATTAGATTTTTCAAAAATTCGGGTAAAGAACAAAGCATCAAAGTACATTTTTCTTCTTCTATCTTAACATCTATAGATGCAAGTTGACTTATAATCATATTAAAGTCATTTAAATTTTCTGCAATAGAATCACTGATGGAACCTACAAAAAACTTTGTTCCATCTTAAACCCTTGTCACATTTGGACATAGGACTGATATATGAGGGTTTAGGATTCATCTTTCATAAACGCTTGTAATGTTCTATTTTGTTGTTGAATCCCTATTTCCCATTTCCAGTCATCTTAAAACTTCTTGTGTTTATCATTATCATCTGGTAACCGGTTCCCCAATCCTAAGTTCAGGAATCCTAATTTTTATAAGGTTAAGTTAAAGGCTTGTTTGGCCTTTACATCCTTTGCATTATAATGGCTTAGGTGTTTTTGAGTCCTTTCTATCATATCATCCTAGAGGGTCCCCCCCATTAAAACAACTTATGAGAACGTGCCTAAATATTTTCACTTAAGTTTTGTTGGCCTTTATCTTTATCGCTCATCACTGATTACTTTTGAAGTGTATGTTCCAAATCGATGATGAGCAATGAGGTGGTATCTTTTTGATATCGCTCATCGCGAATAGTTGTGGAACTCTTAAATTTAATGCGTGATGAGCGATGTCCTTTGTATTAATCAGGAGTCACTTATCACCAATAAATTTTGATCCTTCAATGTTGTAATAGCGATAAGCGATTCCCTCTGGCCTTATCATCTTATCACCTATCGTATATATGTTATGAAATGATAAATTCATATCAACGATGAGCGATGGGATGGGTTTCTTTGTATCACATCTCGCAGATTTATTTTAAGTGCTAAGTTCTATATTAGTGATATGTGATATGTAATGGCACTATGATGATCTCTCATTGCTAATTTCTTGCAAACCATATGAGAAGAATTAGTGATGAGTGATGGCCCGATGTTTTCTATCGTTCATTTCTGATCCATTCTAAAGCCTTCAACCTTGATTGGCGATGAGCAATAGAGTGCCTTATTTTAAAAGTTTCTTTCCCTAATCTGAGTACATCTTATATGCGATTCTTTTTGTGCCATTGATTTTCATGTAGGTGTGCATGTCTAGATTTGATTCCTTCACTATACTTCTTGTTGCTGATAGGAGCCTAGGTGTGAAGTTAGATTAGCGAGGAGTGATGGAAATGAACGTGATCAAAGGATAGGCCGCAAATCCAAGGGTTGGGATTTCATCGCATAAAACACTTACATCGCTGATGGAGTTGGACAAGGATGGGGTATATTAGTGCTAAGCGACAACTACTACATGAAGAGGCAACGTGGTGGAATCCTGAGGAATTCGCGTAAAGCAAAGAGGGAGGTGGCGAGATGAACTGATAACCATTGATATAGTTTTAAAGCCGAATGATCAACGATCAAGGTTTAAACCTAAACAACTAATTGTCAGTTCGCTCGCATGAACTTACTATCAAGCATTAATGGTGGCATGCCTCTCTCTTGGACATAAAAGAAAGTAGATACCTAGTTGATCATGCACTTGGACTCATTGGCTATCAGAAGGGATACTAGGAGCTGAAGAAATTGTGAGGGAAGCTTCAAAAATTACCAGTAACAAATGTGGCATAGTGTTCACTCAAGTAAGCAAAATTGATATCTCCTTCTAGCTGAAATATTGAGGTGAATACCTTAGAAAGCTGATAATAAATTGGGGAATTTTCTATTTGTTCACTATTGATAGCTTCAATTGGGTGATTAAGCACTAGATAGATTTTGAGGAAAATGTCCTATTCAATAGTAGTGCTTTGTGCTCTCATAATTATGAAGGGTTTCTTTTGACTGTAAGAAATTGTAAACCTTAGTTCTATTACATTGCAAACATGAGTGATTCAGAGCCCAGTGAATCAAGAATTAGACCAGAGAGAACCAAAAAAGAAGAGGGTTAAACGACTTAAAACTCAAAATGTTTTAGTTGAGGTTAATTCTAAGCCACTAGTAGTGTCCAACCCTTCACCAAGTACTCTTGCAACGTCCACTAGGTCCAGAAGTGCAAATAAAGAAACAAAAAAATTTATGCAAGAGGCCTCTGGAGACATAAAGGAAGGAGGGTCATAAATTTGTAAACGACCTACAGGTCAAGTTGTTGTGACCACTAGGTTGATTGATAGTGCTGGTGAAATTGGTGAAAAACCCTAGCCTCGGAGCATATGGCAATTGTTCTAGTATGCTTTCAATAGGTGACATTCTAGCAAGCCTGCATGTTATTTATGGGGGTTGAACCTTGGAAAGATGGTGGTCCCAAATGTGTTTGTAGAAGTGGACTTAATGATGGAACTGGCTAGGCACTATAACCCTACTAACAGGACAATCAGAAGTGAAAATGGTGATATAATTTTGGAGTTAACAAAGGATAAGATGATAGATGTAATTGGGTTAAATCCCAATTATATTGTAAAGTTTAGACATGTTGAGTTGTATGTTGAGTATGAGAAGATAAAATATGCATAAAAAGAAAGACTGCTTGTGCGACACAGAAGGAGCAAGGAAAAATTCACTACGAAGGATGTTAAGCCTTTCGAGTGTGAAGAATTTAAGGATTACTTCAAAAACACTTATTATTGCTTAAATCAAGTATTGGCTCGGGACTTTGAGGTTAGGATAGCCCCTGATTTATTGGTGATGGTGGCAGATATACAAGGTCATAATCAAAATACTGGTTTTGATTATGCCAACTTTGTTGTTGAATGGATGCATGAGGATTTCCTCAATCTGAAAAAGGAGGTGCTTCCTTTATGTTTTCCCCATTACTCTTTGTTGATGCATATAATCTTATGGGAGGGTGATTATGAATGGAAAAAAAATTATATCTGAGACTTAGGGACAATGAAAATAATGTTCTACCGGTACAGATGTGGACATACATTTGGGATCAGGATTGCTCCAATTCCAATTATATCTTGTTTGCTAATATTTTAAGATGTGGTATCTTAGAAACATTGGCTGTGGCACCTATATTCAGGCTTTCTCTAGAGATCAGAAGTATCATGCACCCAAAAGATATACCAGGATCAAAAGCCACACATAACTGGGCAGATTGGTTTTTACATTCTGAATATACTTTGATCAAAGCCTATGGAGCTAAAGTGGCACCTCATTGTCTAGCCCTGTATGTCTCAGACAGATTGGCTTTTATGGAGCTGATGTGGAAAATTGGTGTCATGGATTATGAGATGTTTAGAAAGCCCAGGAAAGGTACTGTGGTAAATTCCCAATTGCTTTTGCTTACTTCACAGTCATTGCCCCTGAGGGGTATGAAAATTTTGGCATCATGGTAAATAATCTCAAAATGCCTGTTGATGAGATCAAAGTTTTTGATCTAGAGGGGTTTGTGGCAGGAAGAAGAAGAAAAAAAATCTTAGGCATCATACGTCATGAATTCTTATATAAAGATGATGTACTAAGAAATTTGATAAGTGATGAGGCTGTCATGACCAGGAAAAAAGAATGGACAACTACAATGAACATTGAGGAAAGTATCATGAAAAGGAATTCGTTTTACATAAGTCCATACAATTTAATTGCAAACCCTTGGAAAGAGCCTTCACTATGATAAGGATTATCAGTCTGGTGAGTTTAAGGTAAACGTAAAGGAGGCTACTAATAAAGCGCAAGTTCTCCTAGAACAAAAATGACAAAAACAGGCTATGGACATCGCAGAGCAGCCTGTAGATGTTCAAGAAGTCAAAGAGGAAAAAATGGTAGAAAATGTGCTAGGGAATGAGGAGGTGGAGCAAAAATCTCCTCTTCATATTGAAGAAACTCATAGTTTAGATGTTCCCCTTGATAGAATTGTTAAATGGTAGTATGACAGAGAAAGTGATGATGATCCCAGGATTAGGGATTGTGATGAATTTCTCGTTGATGATAAATTTGTGCAGACCAAGGAATTTCAAGAGTTTATGATTCAATAGTGGAGTAAGGAGATAAAGGATAGACTTGAATTAGCTTGAGCTAATGCTGAACCTTCTCATCAGGAGGAAGTTGAGAAAGTAGAGGAGGAGAAAATTAGGGCTGAGATTGCAGTTATTACTCCTATTGAGGCTAGAAAAATTGTTAAGGATAGTGGAATCATGTTATTGCCAAGATGTACTATCACTGTTGCCATAGAATATGATGCAGTGAGAAGAGACCCTCAAGCTTTAATATTTGAAGATCGATTTAAGGATAAAGTGTTTGGTTTTGGATATAGTCCAAAGTTGCATACTCTTGCAATTTGGTCTATGGCACCTAATACTGGAAAACATGATGTTGTTATAACTATTGAAGAAGTTATTGGTTCTTTAGTGGTAAAAAGAGCTAATGACATAACTCCTATCCAGGAAGTTGAGTTAACTACCCATGCTGCAATGCTTAGTGTGGACACTGCACATATTTCTCAGAAAAAATATGATTCTTTGGTTAAGGAGTACAATAAAGCCTTGGATGAGCTAAATAAGATGAGAGCCATTGTTCAAGCTACTCATAAGACAATAACTTAGCCATCCTCTTCTTCATTTGATTTGTCTACAAAGGATAGGGAGACTTTGGCCTTGAGAATTGATGATTTGAAAGGTAAGTTGACTGCTGAGAAGGGAAATGTCAAGCAAGACAAACTTGAAACAATCAAGGTGGCAAATGAAATTTTTGAGGATGTACTGAAGCATAGGGTGACCAAGTTGGTCCACAAGGCCAATGATGTTTGGGCCACTTATAAGAATATTCATGAGGAAAATACCAAGTATCTGCAAGTACAAGAGGCCTTCAAGAATGAATGGAATAATTGGATTACTAGGGTAACTACTTTGAAGGAAATGATGCCCAAATTGAACGAGGACCTCAAGGCACCTACCAATATTCCTAAAATTTTGCAAATCATTGACTCAATAAATGAGATAACTACTTTCCATGGAAAGTTAGATATACAACTCTAGAGTAAATTGAAGATATTCAAAGAGATGGAGGAATGTGGTATTCCTTAGATATTGAGTTCAAAAGGTGAATTACATCCATTTGACACCTGGAAGAAAGATTTGGGAGGAATGCTTGTAGCAACTATGATTACCTTGACTATCACCAATTACATCTTGCTCAATTCAAATATGGATATAATGGTGGAAATTGAAACAAAGATGGACATATTTGTTAAAGAGGCCAGTATTTTAATTGATGCCAGATATTATCAGTACATTACCAAGGTGCGGGATTTGTTGAATGTAAAATGGCCCACTGAGGAAGAATATAACACTTGGTTGGAGAAATACACATAATGAATTTGTATAAGGATTAATGAGTAAGATGAATAATGGATGGGAGAAGATAACACATAGCTTGAATACAATACGGATTAGGCTTTTGATAAAATATGGTAAAATATTATTCTCTCCTCAATTTGAAATGGATAGCATGTGGTGCTAATGTGGATAAGTGAATTTTGACTTTTGTTTTCTTTCCTTGTCTTGCTTCGTAAGTTTTGCTGTTTTGGCTTTCCCACAGTTGTCATTTTTTGAGTGCATGGGGAATATCTTGAAACTGTTGTAACAAACTAATGATGTTTTTGAAGGTGGGACCTGTTTTCTACAATGAGTTGAGGTCAATTTTGTCTCATGTTTATTTGCTCCACTTGAAGACTCAAGTGTAACTGAAAATAGAATATTGTTGCATCGGTCCAATGAAATATTGACATGTGTTCTTTCTAGCTTGAAGCTTTTTTTGCTCCTTTGTCTCTATAAGAAGGAACTTCAGGGCCAAAAGGAGGAGTTAGTTGAAAATTTTGAGTTAACACTATGAAATTGTCAAGACAATATGAAGCAAGTTTTTAAGAGTTTTTATTTCAAGCTTCTTTTGGAGTTCATATTTATGCATGTAAGTTTGATAGAAATAGAGCATTTCTAATACAAAGTAATATCAGTTTCATGGCTATTGTCTCTCCTTGTATGTGCTCTATAAGTTATGAGTGAAAGCAATCTAGGATTTCTTTCGTTTGTCTCTTTCATTTCATGGTAGATGTTTAGTTTCATGCTTGCTTATTGATTCAATGAATTGATGTAAATGCTTAGGTGCGATTAGTAACTTATAAGAAATGGGTGCTAGGATGGTTGTAAGTAGTAATAATCATGAACGTCATAGAGAAATATTGTAATGCAAGGTTTCTTGAGGTTATAGGTGCTATTTTTTAAATTGTTATCAGGTCACATAGAATGATATTGACTCTGTGCTTGGAATAAAGACAATGGTTCATGCAGAGTATTTATGGTTCATTTTTCGGTGTTGATTCATTAGCTACTCAAATTTTAAATCATAAACTCTCAAGTGGATACTATTGTTGTTGTTTTGTGTTAAAGTTCCATCCTCTCATGCGCAATATATATGACATTGATTAATAAGCTACCAACTTATTTGATGCATATTATTGAATGGTTTTATGAGAGATATTTGTTATTGGCAATGTATTCGGTTGTAATTGTGTGAAGTGTCTGAGTATACATTGTGGGATCACCCTCCTGGGTTTCACAAAGCCCAAAGAGTAGGAATAAAATTCTAGCAGCTTCTATTCATTCGTTGGCCAATCCCTTTAGAGGTACTGATAACTAGAAATGGAAAAGTCCATAGGTATTTTTGGAGATCAGTTTATTTCTTAAAAAATAACCAACAATCACCATCTTTCATTTTCAAATAATACAATTATCTTTTGAGATACAAATTATTAGTTAAACTTTTGGTTTGGTAAATATCACTTATCCTCCTCCACAAATTGTTTGCGGTAGATTCTTTTGAAACATTCAAGAGGATGAATTATGCAAGACACAACAAAATGGTTCCTCGTGCCTTCTTTTCTATTTTCTTCCAATCTTCATGAGATGTTGATTCTAGTTTATTTTCACTTTAAACTACCAACCAATGATCTCTCTTCAAGGAGATCCTTCATCTTTAATTTCCACATCTCGTAACCAGTGTCATTGAATTTCTCAATATTTAAATAGGAGGTAGAATCCATGGTTTTCAATCTTCTTCAAAAATCTACAAAACCCACAATGCACAAGCTCCCACTGTAAACCAAAAACCTTCAACACTCAAAAGAAAGGCGTCCCTCTCTTAACATAACTGTTAGCTTTGATACAAAATGTTTGAGATCAAGGTATAACTTGGAACAATATGAACTTATTAAAGTGGTTGAAAATATAAAATTACATGTTCAATATTACCATATAAAGATTATGTGATTGACAATTGCAACAAGGAAAGAAAAATATGCAATGCCACAAGTCATCAACACAAGTGACACAAGATATACATGGAGAAACCCTTGCAGGAAAAAACTCCACATCCAAAGAGATCCAATGTTTGTATTAATCTTCAAGGAAGTACATTAATACAAAAATACTCTTTATAATCTAGTAGCACTTCATCACTCTAAAAAACATACAAACAAACTCTTACAAACCACCATCTCAAGGCTCCAAAATATAGAAGTTTGTGGGAGAGTATACCACAAATGGTATCCCCAAAAAACAAGCAAAACCACCTAGAAAAACCCACACCCCCCTTAGTGGACAACCCATAAACATGGCATAAAATATTAAATTATCTCATTGTCTTCACATGGGCGCCTAACCCATTGCCAATCAGAATTGGTCAAACCCGAGTGCTCCATAACTCTTTGACGGCTTTGACGGTTGCATGCAAGAGCATGCACCAACAAGCAAACCTAGGCACCCAACCATATTGCAAGAGCATGCAAAAAATGAAAATAACATGCAAGGACATGCACACCAAAGTGGTCCCCACTCACAAAGTTGGACACCCAAGAGGAATATCCTCCCAAAATACTTTGTAACTGCAACTGTAAAGGGTTCACCCCTTTGAATGTAGTTACAATTTATCATAGGAAAATAAATAATAAATATTTTGTCCCTCATTTCCCCTAGAACACTTTTCAAAGAATGTGGGGACACATAAATCAACTTAAGATAACAATTATAATGTCACCTATCCTAACAAAGCAATCGACTCTAACTTGATCCTTTCCTTTACACAAAATAGTTTGAATAAATTAGAGGTATCTTCACCTCCAATGTCACATATAATCATTTCAAAACATTTATCAAGTATTTTTTTAATATTTTAAACATTTCCAATGATTTTGGTTTATACTTAAGAAAGTAAACAAAATCCATTCTACATAAATCATCATTAAGGTAATGAAATAATTTGCACCTAATTGTTGAATTGTTCCACAAATCTCTAAATGTATCAATTCCATTTGCTCCTTCGCTCTTGTTTCCCTTTGATTTGAGAAATAAAATCTATGTTGTTCAATAATTATATCATTCAAATGTTCTCAAGTTCATTGGTAAATGAATATTCAAAGCCCCTACATAATGTTCCTTTTTAATTCTTCAATTAAATGCACATTTACATCTTTGAATCTATGATGCCAAAATATTGAATTAGATCTTTCATCATGTGTTGGTAATTTATCTTCTCAAACATACACCATTGGGCATGTGAAAAGTGATATTATCCACTTCCATCATCACATTCTTGTTGTTAACTCTAAGAATGGTATTATTTCCTTTTAGACCTTTTTATGTTAGGATCCAACTTCTCTCTAATGGAATAAGTTGAATCCCCCTCAATCCAAGTACCAAAATTTTGATGTATCAAGTTTGGTGGATTTATTGACTATAAATAAATTATATTAGTCACTAATTTAAATAAAATTAGCTTCAATTTTATTGCTTTTATTCACCTCTTCAAACCATGTTAACCATGTTATTGTTGACTGCTTTGAAGGAGAGAGCTTCATATATGAGAAACAATCAACACTCTCCTTGGATTCTACACACTACAACTTGCTCCAGGAATATTTCCCATGTTGTAGAAGTTTTAAGAGATGAAAGGGACATGTGCTCGCATTAAAGGGCTCCAAGCATGTGTTTCCATCATTGCAGAAGTTTCTTTCTTGCTGTCATTTTTATGCAATATTGTAACTCAAATTTTTAGTCTTGTGACTGAAAATAAAAATTGTAATACTCTATTTCTAAGCTATAACTAGAACACCTTTCTTTTATTAATAAATTTCATCGATTTTGTCTTCTCAATGGTTGTCTTATTGTGTGCAATTGATGATTGATGTGTATTTCTATGTTTTATGTTTAAATTCTAAAATATTAGTCAATTAAAATGACTAGATATACTACAAATTGACATCAATTAATAATTAAGTTGACTAAATATACTACCAATTGACAGAAATAAGTGTACAATGAATAAATATGACTAAATATATGACCTGTGAAATAAAAATGACTAAATATACTACCAAATTGATCAAAATGATGATTAAAATTGATGACTAAATACACTACCAATGGATAGAAATTAGTGAATAAAAATGACTAAATAAGTGACCAAATTATAGCAATCAACAACTAAATATATCAGTGAATAAAAAATGACTAAATAAGTGACTAGATTACAACAATCAATGACAAAATCAACAACTAAATATACTACCAAATCGATCAATCAAAACAACTAATAAATGACTAAAAATGATTTAGTCATCAATCTGGCTGCATTATAAATGACTGACAATAAACTACTAATGCTCATGTGACCATGTTTAGTCATTTATAAGTAGTTTTTAGTAGTTTTTTCAGTCATATATTGTTGTTTCTATACTAGTGGATTATCAACCAAGGCTAGTAGACTTGTGATGGTGTTGGCACTGTATGCGCTTTCAAATACCTGAGGTTACCTAAATTATTCTAGTGAAGGTATTAAACTTACTAGAAAATCATCAGAACACATAATAGTGAAATAAGTAAAGCTACTACTTTGGCTACGGGTACCTACAACTTAGTTTGTAACTAAATTGCTGCTAATAGATAAAGTGTTGAAACTTACTGGAACTATTAACTAAACCTATTCTACACTCTGGAGTACTATAAGTTAAATGAATGCAATTATAAAAATGAACAACAATTATAGATAACTTGATATGAGAATCTATCTTGATTGATTATGCAATTATGAAGTAACTACTTAACAAAAATAAAAAACTATAAATATAGTGAAGGGCAGTACCTAAGTGGCCCTTGCTCAAGTGGTTGTCTCCACTAAACTAAACCAAATCTAATTCTTCAGATCAACTCAATCACATTAACTCAAAATCATTCATTACTCAATCTAGAATATCAGATGAAATCTTGCTCAAAGATTGTATTCAGAAAAACCATATTTGAACAATTATCATGTCTATGTAAATGACATTTGAAAACTAAAAAGTGTTTCGTACCCAAATCCACAACTAAAAACTAATCAAATCCTCATTCTAAAGACTCAACTATCGGCTATATACATGCACAAGGGAGTTTACTCTGAACACAACTCTAAACAGAAATCATTAATCACAACTCTCCTAGATATCAAATCATAATTATGATTTGGCTATCCTAACTACAACTGAAAAGAAATAAGAATCTAAATAGGATTAGAACTTTGAAATAACATAACTGATATGTGGAACATAAGATCAGTTATGCTAGAATCCTAATGATAATAATGTTCTCCTTCTTTAATGCCTTTATTTTTTTCATAATGATGCACAATTGTCTTCATTAGGAGTCTCCAAGTTTTAGTTATTGTGTTCAATATATTCAAGAACATCACCTACTTTATTGTCCAGGAACTCCTTCGGTTGTGGGTTGCATACAACAGTTTTTGTGGGCTACAGTGTCTTCTTGGGCTATAAGGGGTTAGTTCATAAAACACATACACAATACTAACTACCATGATTAAACACATATATCAATTATAATCCATACATATTCACATATAAATCAAACAACATCATTATACTATAATTGCATTTCCATATACTTTAACCAAGTTCAAGGTATCTATAATAAACATAAAGGATGGAATATTGTAGGAATAATTGTCTTTAGGAATGTTTGATAAGTAGCATAAAGATAATGAAAAACCTATGAATAAATAGACTCATCACTCCCCCCAACTATCCTTTTGCTCGCCCTCAAGAAAATTATCTATGAGGACAAATTATAGTGCAGTTTAATCTCCCTAAGGTCCATGACAATATATACTCCCTTGATCTGCTTCAAGTAGAATCCCCTATAACATGAAAGCCTTCTCATTATGGAAAATTTAATCTACTCACATTCTTCCATCTTATCCCCTATCTAATGGGCGATTGGATAAAGAATGATAGGTGGTTGAAATACTAATGCACTAGTACACAAAAAACAATATATGACTAAATAAACTACTAAAAATTGTATATAAATGACTAAGTTTAGTCATGTGACTATTAGTGGTTTATTTGTAGTCATTTCTAACACCACTAAACTTATGACTAAGCTATTTTAGTCATCGATTTGGCCATTGATTTGGCCATTGATTTAGTCATTGATTTAGTCATTGATTTAGGCGTTAATTTAGTCATTTATTTAGTCATGGTAGTCATATATTTAGTCATATATTTAGTCATTAATTTAGTCATTAATTTAGTTATATATTTAGTCATATATTTAGTAATTAATTTAGTCATTACTTTAGTCATATATTTAGTCATTTTGATTTACTGGTTTCCATTAATTGGTAGTAAATATAGTCACTAAATAAGCAATTTATTAAGTACCATAAATTTTATAATGCAAAACTAACATAATATTAAACTTGAACTAAAACATAAAAACAAATAAAAATATTACATATACAAACAAGCTACAACATGCTAGAATTAAAAGATTGATTCAACATCATGATAAATAAAGGTAATCTGCAATAAATTTTTTAATGCATATATATATATATATATATATATATATATATATCAAGTTACAAGATGTTAAAGCTATCTAAGAGTTTCCAACTCTTTCAAATACACCATGATAATTAAGATCCCTAAACAACACATTCAAAATACTGCATAAAGCAGTGAGCCAAGATGTCTAACATTAACTAGTACATGATAAACATGCTCAACTATGTCATTTTCTACAAATATTTTAGTGGCCACCGTGTGAAGGTTCCCT
The DNA here is from genome assembly GCA_007258455.2 of Sequoia sempervirens. NCBI lineage: Eukaryota > Viridiplantae > Streptophyta > Pinopsida > Cupressales > Cupressaceae > Sequoia > Sequoia sempervirens. The sequence continues at coordinate 86,924 of VDFB02120019.1, read as the reverse complement.
CTTTCTCTTTCAGATAGACAACTCCATCTATTTTGTCTTCATAAACAAGGGGTATGTTACTTGTGACCTTTAGAATGTTTACATCTGCATCTTTTGTTCCTTTCAAGTTGACTCCCTAACTTTATCCCCTTTTTTGAGTTTATTAATATATTTCTGCAAAAAGAAAAAAAAACACATTATATTACATGGGTAATGATTACCCTTGTTTGCATAATAAAACAACCATTACTTACTTAAATAGTACTTGCATGTGTGTGCTAAAATAATTGCAAAAGGAAAATTTCAAAAATAATTGCAATAATCAATCTAATTTACTAAAAAATCAACACTCATTGCACTGCTTACAATGTTACTATTAGCTTCATGCTAATCAGATACAAAGGCCACAAATATAAACACTACATTACCATGCACGCAATATGAGAGCACTACTACTACTGCTGCAAGGTGAAGGTGAAATACATTGGGATGTACAAAAACAATGGCATTAAAGTTTTGAAACATAACCCCATGCATTCAAAAATCGGGAAAAAAATGGATTTAAAAAAAGGTAAAAAATTGTAGAACAAGAGATAAAAACTATTTTTTTTGAAATTGAAAGGCATTTCCATAGCCTAGAGATATAGAGAGCAAATAAAATAAAGAGTTTAACTAATGAATTGTAAAAAATAGTTTTATGTAGTTTTTATTCATATCTTTGATTACATTGCATTGCACACCTTTCAAACTCAAAGCATTACTTCACATTGCATAACTAATAACTAGATGTTGATAGATGACAAAATTTCAATTACAATGTAGTTTTTACAAAGTCAACCTAAGTATTATGCAATTACTTCACATTGCATAACTAATAACTAGGAGCAACTGCCAATTGCATTTGCTTGTCATGGCATTCTATGAGACCACATTTCTTTGAGGCATTTTTTCAAATAGTTCACTGCCTTGTCTATGCTATCACATTTTCCATACATGGCTACCAAAGCATTTTTTCAAATAGTTCATTGCCTTGGAAAAAATATATCAAAAGCATAATAGTAAGCATGAGACCATAATAGTATGAGGCTCCATAAATCTTTCCCCGTCCCTAAATAAAAATTAGCACTATCGGCCTAACAATGCCTCATCGGCGGAACCCCCATTATAGCCTCGCCGATGGCCTGATGAAAGCAACTCATAACCTAGTATCGGTGTAACAATACCCTATCGGGCTAACTCCTAAAGCGTTCTCCTCGATAGACTGACAGAGTCAACAAAAGTAAGCACATCGCTGTGACACATGAACATCGATGGAACAAATGTTTGCATTCCCTTGATGGCCCGATATAACCATGGATTATCAAGTGCATAATGTATATCAATGGAGTTGGGGTGCATTGGGGTGATGTTATTTGGTGTCTCGCCGATAGACCTAAGGAAAGTTGCTCATCGGTGGAGAAGGTGGCTATCGGTGGAAGAAGAATCATAGTCTCACCGATATGACGATAATGATTATTCTAATTGATGTGACATCTTGAGGAATCGCCTAGATATTTAAAATTAATGTTCTCCCTCGATGACAAGACTGAAATGGGTGGTGCATTTAGGGAGCTCTAAAATGGAGTAATTGTAGGTTTTAATTCTTGAAGTGAATGAGAGAAGTGTGTGGAGTCAGGTGGCGGTGATGACTGATGTATGCCGATCATTTATGAAAAGGAATGTGAATGAAGTTATTAAATTCTTGAGGCATTACTTTCTCGATGCTCCTCTATTGTGGCAAACAATAGGTGTGAAAACGGTGTACAGGAGGTGGTGGTTCTGTTGCTACAGAGGTGATGGAGGCTGGTTTCATGCTTAAAACAAAGACACAACTCTCACACTTTTATGGAGAACCATCGGTAAAGAGACTGATGGGGTGTTTCCTGTACAACGATGAACGATTAGTGTAGTCAGTGCAACTAATTCTGGGAAGAGGATTGAACCAGCTCATGCATAGGTACAAAACTAATTTGGACATTTATTCACTCATAATGGCTTGGGGATTAGATTTGGGAGAGTCGATTGAAGTTGTGAAAAAGGTGATGAAGGAATTGGTGCATAAGGATTATCTGAAGAACATGGACTCACTATTGGAATGGATGATTTTGGGAGTTGGGATGAATATCGGTGAGGGAATTGAAAGCAAAGAGGATGAAGAAAAAAATGCGTACCCTTTGTGAAATGGCCAGAAGGAAAACGTAAAGCCAGATGGAGAGAGGGAGTAGCACGCGGGTGGAAGGCTCTGAAATTGATTGTGGAATTAATAGAGGTTGAGGCAGTGATAGTGAAGGTAAAGGCTGAAGCGAAACAGATGAAGAAGTTGGAGCAGCTAGAGAAGTTGGAGCAGTGACCTCAGAGGAAGAAGAAGAAGAATGAGACCTCTATGGAAATTGTGGTTAGTAGCTCATCTGCAGCTCTACAGTTAACATAATCCTTTGCCATGAATTTGAGTTTTTTGGTTGTCTGTAGTTAGTTTTTGGGGGTTTTACAAAACTATGGACAATGAAAAGGAGTTTTTGGTTTGTAGGGTAGTTAGTAGTTATTCAAAAAAAGATGATGAATGTAATTTTTAGTGAAAATTTTGATTTTGTAATAGTTGTTAAGGACTGGTAGTGAAGTCATTGCAGATAAACTGTAAATTTTGAAAACAATGAATATATAAACTCTCCAACCATACAACTATAATCTCAAAAAAGATTGTAAATAAGGAAATTAATAGTTTGAATGCAAGTAATCTATGTCAATTGTCAAACATTAATATTCTCCAGTTGTCACCTAAACCTGGTTTAATAAGTAATAAGCACTTATTGGTAATCATGCCTTCCCACCAAAGTGGCTCATATAGGTAAGAATAACCTCCCACTCCTACAATAATTTTTTCATGGTCATTGTTAGTATGTAAAAATAAATTTGGAAAGAAAAAGTTGCAAAGATAGAATATAATGAAGACTCTAAAGAAGCTATTTTCACATTGTAGCTTTCTGACAATCCAACATGACATTGAAGTACAGTGTTTGATTTTTGTTCAACACAAAAGCAAGAACTGAGCCATGGGATAGAACACTGAAATCAATTTGTCTTTCAAAATAAGTTAGTATACTCAAATGTGAAAGGAGATGAAATAATAATCAAAGAAATGTGTTAAAAGGGTGCCTCCATTTATGTGCAGTGCAAGTGGCAATTGTATAAATTTTGAAGTTCAATATTGAAATTTTATTTAAAATTAAAATATAAATGTCCTTAGTTGATCAAAAGTAACTAGTAGATAAAGCTAACTAGTTCAAGGTATTCACTATCATGTTTACACATTCCCTAAGTATCTACTAAAAAAATAAATCTTGCGTAGAATGTATATATTTCTAATTTGAAGATCATATTTATAGTCATGGAGAGTTACATGAGGTATAGGTTAGGTCTCTAGCTGATATATAATTGGTACAAATCGAAGGTCTTAAGTTGTCTTGCCTAATAATCTTTATTCCAATCTTTAAATGACATAAAAACTTGAGGCTTATCCTTTGTTGTTCTCAAATTCTCAATCAAACCATCTTAACCATATCATACTAAAAGTTTGTTGTTAGGACCAAAAAATGTAAGTTTCGAGAGTCCCAGTCAATGTCAAGGCCAAAAGCATAACATTTGGCTTAAAACAGGTACAGACCAAAATATTCAAATAGTACAATGATATCTTCAACAAAACCCTAAGTACTTAAATCCTTCCATGGTTTTTTGTTGATGTAATTAAATTATCACAAATGATCTAAAAGGTCAAAGACCTTCATTTTCCTTGCAAGTTGTAAGCCCTAAAAACAAGTCAATCAAGGTAAATACATGACTGGAACATGGGTGAGGTAACAGTCATCAAGGTGATTACATGATTGGAACAAGTGTGAGGTAACAAAAGGAACAAGTGTGAGGTAACATAAGGCATTATACCTCTGTCCTCATCACCCAAATCAAGATTTGAGGCAAGTGGAGGAATGTAGCCTACTCATTGCTTCTGCACAACAAACTTTAATCTATACTTTCTTTATAAATGTTGTAAAAAAGAATGTCATATGACCACCAAAATAATTTCAACTATCACAATTATATGATTTGTCATCAACACCATCCCATCACAAAACCATCAGTTATAATTTAATCTTGACTGAGGAAATACATACCTGGTACATCCTCTTCAATACAAGGAAGGTGAGCTCAGTCACTTGTTCAATCCAACAAGTACTCCACAACCTCTCTACTCCTAGCAAGTAACACCCCTTGAGTTCTTTCAATGGACCCTTCTTCCCATCAAGCTTCAATATGATGGAAAGTTTTTGATGCAAAGAAATTTGGCTTTGAAAAAATCATCACAAAACAAGCTGATTCAAACAACCAATTGATTCACAAAACTCTTCCAAATCACTCCTTTGCAAACACTCTTCAACTCATCTAGTAGGTCTGCAGATCCAGATTTTTGACTTTATCTCATAATGAACCACTCAACAATCAATCTATCTACTCTTTTAGACACCCTTTAAGGAAAACTATAACTTACCTTCAAAACCATCATGGGTCACTTTAGACCATCTCACAGAAATCCTAGAAACAACGATGTCCTAATAGACCAATTAGGTCTCTGTTTCAAAGGAGGTACCTCAAATTATTTCCTCCAACTCCAAACAACCACTCAAATCTTCTTACTAGTCAACATAGGGCCCTAATCAACAATTTTTAGATGGGAAAACTCTCATCTAACCTATGTAACTAAAAACCCTCACTTTACACTAGCTTGGGGTAGGGTTTATTGAAAAATGACATTACCAACCTCTCACAACTCTGCCACCACCTCCAACACTCTTCATTATGCCTGCACATGCTTACAATATGAATTGGTCAATCGTGACCTTATTAATAAATTCTAGACTCAAAACTCAAACTGACCTAAGACCTCCATGAATCAACATTTCACAAATACCTTGGTGCTCCTGCACCAGTTTTTAAATGTTTAATTCAAGAAGAAATAGACCTATTCAGATATACAAGTCAAAATCAAATAAATTTTTACATTTATGTATTGGTATTGTAAACTCTTTTATGAAGGCTTGAACTAGGGTTTTCCTAATTGGTACCTCTAGATTCTAGGTTAGAATCTTACAAGACTTAAATAGTGTACATACCAACCTCCACTTTACTATCACAACGACCTTTGTTACTATTTTCCCCCTCAATCCATCACAGTACCATTGCCAGGAGTCACCCAGAGGTCTCTAGCAGATGATAAGGTGTAATCAACAAGAGGGGTGTAAACATCTGTCCCAACCACAAAGGTTTTTTTGTGCTCAGGTAAAACCCCACCTTGAAACCCCAAACCATATAAACTCAGTGCTCCACGGGGACCCATCCCCTACCTTGGTACCCTCATCCCCATCTCGGAAATGTTCTGGGGACTTGGGGGACCCAAAAACTTCCCCTTGCCTTTGCATCTGACAGTGACACGAACTTGAGCTCCAATTTTGACATAGACCTACCAGTTGCATCTGCTGATTAGGGACAACGATATATTTTCTATGTTTTTGTCATTTTATAGTTGAAACTTGAAGCCTTTGGGCATTTTGTTAAAATTCTTATTTAATATGTATGCACATTGACGATAAAAGAATTTGAATTTTGTTACTTTGTTTTTCAATTCTTATGTGAAATCTTAATTCAAGTCTAATGTTATGTATTAATCTTCTACAATGCCTATGATGAATGCTTTATCAATGTTCTGATATGAATATTTGAAATTTCTCTATATTTTTTAAAAATTTCCCTATTTTTTATAGCCATCCCCTACCATCCCCTAAAAAATGACCCAAAATTACCCCCATACCAAAAAAAAATCCCACCATCCCCTGTCGTCCCCGTTCCCGAAACTTGGGGGAGCATAGTATAAACTTGATTTTAGAGAAAAAAGATATTCAGGCATACAGGAAAATATAACTCTACAACATTGAAAACACCAAATAACAATAGCTATAGGAAAAACTAGCTTAAGTAGACAATACATGCAAGATGTGGAATCATAGACAAAACACTTGAATTGTTTGATAGAATGCCTCAAAGAGATGTCATCTCATGGAATGAAATGATTAATTGCAGAATGTGCACAAAATCGATTTTGCAAGGAACCTCTCAAAATATTTGAATTAATGAAGCACTTTGGAACACATCCTAATATTGTAATCTTTTCTAGGGTTCTAGGTGCATGCAGTCATGCATGTTTAGTGGATGAGGGATGCACTACTTCACACGTCAGTAACCCTTATTGCATTACAATTTACATATATAGTTGATCATTAGGTGTGCATGGTTGATCAACCATTCATATTTTTAGTTGGATCCTAAAAATGTCCTTCTCTAAAACATTTGTACGAGGTTCAAATAGTAAAGAGATTGATGAAAGATAGATGAATTAAAAAGATACCTATATGTTATAGTTGGATATGCTCTGGTAGACATATATGCAAGATGTGGAATCATAGACAAAACACCTTAATTGTTTGACATAATGCCTTAAAGAGATGTCATCTCATGGAATGAAATGATTGATTGCAGAATGTGCACAAAATGGATTTTGCAAGGAACCTCTCAAAATCTTTGCCCAAATTTGAAGATCTCTAATGTTTAAGGCACGTTTTTCCCAAAACAGCTTGACACATTTTCTGCCCATGCGTTGTTGTTCTTTATCACCATTTTGCTTCAATTTCCTAGCTCTAAACCAAATCATGATGATTAGAAAAGAAATCCCAATCTTCTAAGTACACTTATCTTCATGTTGGGTTGTTTTAAACAAGATTTGATTGAGTTTGAAACACCCATTCAGCTCTATTTGGTTCCAATTTTTTTTTTCCATATCATCTGAAACAAAACCCCTGAACTCCATCTACTTCATTCTGATAGAAATGGCTAGAAGACTTCACACACCAAGGGTTCTATTGGCTGGACGTGTCTTATGGTTCCAACGATGCGTTGACGGTTCTATTTTTTCATTAGCGTGAGGATCTTCTATCGACGGGATGAGGTCTCCTATTCCCATGATGGACCGATGGGGATGTCGTCGGTGGAGTTGGTGCCCATCGGTGGAACCTATTTTTTCATCAATGTGAGGATCTTCTATCAGCGGGACGAGGTCTCCTATTGTCATGATGGTCTGACGGGGATGTCGTCAGTGGAATTCCATTGACGACATCCCCATTAGACCATCATGGGAACAACACCGACGACATCCCCATCGGACCATCATGGGAATAGGAGACCTTGTCTCGCCGATAGAAGATCCTCACGCTGATGAAAAAAAAAAACCATCGACGCATCGCTAGAACCATAAGAAACGTCCAACCAATAGACTGATAAGGTGGGGGTAGTTAGTTCCATTTTCTGTAATCTGGTAAGAGTCATACATGTAACACTATGTCAGGATGGGGACCTCTTCTTTGAGGTTCTAAATGATTTTCCTCTTTTTTATAAGACTGTGTTGGTAGTGCCACCTGAATCACAGTTGTTTGGTGGGATTCCAAACCTAGAAAATGAGGTCTAGTTGTGGAAATCTCATAGAGAGAAGCTACAAGCTACCATGATGATTTTTCTAAGCAAATTTATATCAGAGTCTTGCTTAGCGTGGCTTAAGACATGTGAAAATGATATTCTCCCTGCATATAGGCTTGGGGGAAGGTATTTGCTTGATCTTGTGAAAAGTAGCAAGGAACTTGTAGAGAATGAGACATTGATCAGAGAAACATTGGACAGTTTGGATGCATTTGAAGGGAGCTTAGAGTGGCTAAAAATGGTTTTTGGTTCAAATGTTGAGTTTCCATGGCAATGCGTGTGTGAGATTGTTTTGTAACACTCAAAGAGTCTGTGGGATGAACTTTTGGAAAGAATGTTTGTTAGTACGATGAAACAAATAATAGTTGATGGATTTACAGATCTACGTGAGAAAGTTAAGGTTGGTAAATGCCTTGAAGCCATAGTTACATCTCTGGAAAGTTACAAAGATGTTGAAACCCATTTGCACAAATTAACTACTAGTGAGGGTTGGCTTGTCAAGAGAGGGAACCTAAAAAGTGTTAATTTACCTGGGTTGAGTTTTAGATTTACGATGAAAAATGATGAAGACTAGTTTGGTCACCTTAACACTTATTTTGGAACTGAGGTTAGTCAAATAAAAGATACCATAGATGAGGGGTCCAAGAATATTCTGGAAGACCTCCTAAGTTTTCTTCATGCACATAAATCTCCTTCAAGGATGAATGATTTAGCACCTTATTTGCAAGAGCAATGCTTCCATTTTATCTCTACATTGATTGTTGAGACTAGAGAACATCTTGCACATCTTTGAGAAGCTCTTTATCAAGAAATGAAAAATGAGGAGATGCCAGAAAAAATGAACAAGGAGACACTAGAACTGACAGTTATAGTGGAAAGGGAACTTTTCTTAGGAAGGCTTTTAGTTGCTCTCAGTTTTCATTCAACTTTCCTTCCACTAGTTCTTGGCTTGTCTCAGCTCTGGTTTGTCGAGAACAAAGCTTCAGTTTGAGGGAAAGAATCTTCAACTTTTAGATATTCCATTACTGATTTTGATTACCCACTTCTAGAAAGTTCTAGAAGATAAATACTAGTGAGAGGGGTTGGTTTGAAGCCCGAATCACAGGATAAAAATAATATCACCAAATTGAATAACCTGAGAAGAACTATGCACAATCTTTGTATTAGAGCTCATAGCATGTGGATATTGTGGATAACTAAAGAGCTTTCAAGAATTCTCACAAGATATCTAAGGGAGAATGATTCTTTATCTATGACAACTCCTGTGAAGGCTTGTATTCTCATTTGCATTACATATTTTGTTTGTTATGGCTTATGGAGTTGGTTTCATTTCCATGATTCATCTAATCACTGATCTCTTCTTGTAGTTTTTGTGAGATTTCTTCTAGTTCTAATTTAAGTCATCATGGTTTATATCTAGATATATTAATAATTGAATAAGAATAAAGCATCTAGAGTAAAGAGCTACATTTGATTCTTTCAGTCACTTCAAATTCTTTATTTCCCAATAAATGGAAAAGACTAACATGTTCCCTTTCAACCCTTCCCTTCCATATTAATCATGGGGATGTAATTTGTAAGTATGCAGAAAAGTATGAAAGGGGAGCCAAAAAGTTAGAGATTTTCATAGGGCCTATGAATCAGCTTTTGTTGTTTTTATATGAAAATATTGTTGTTTGTTTTTTATTTATAATATCTATTGACGTCATTTGGGAACTCCTATTTTTGGGAATTTAATAAGAGTTCTTAAACAAAGTAGGATGACATCTACTATACAACTGAACATTTAAATGGAATTTGAAGCATGATTTTATTTAATTTTTAATTTGCTTCCTTAAGGAAACCTCATAAAATTCCCTTTTCTGATTGTATATCAAACTGCCTACTGCTTCTTTTCTTTTACTACTGCAAGTCACAATTTTAATGTTGTATGCTTGCTTCATCTCTTGTTTTTTGTTCCATGATTTCAAGGCTTACCATTTATTAGTCTATGATTTGTAGGGTTGGGAAGAAATTGAATTGAAACAAGAGCATGAGGGTGGAGGTTAACTAGAGTTAAGGTTAGTAAATTCCTTGAATCCATAGTTACATCTCTGGCAAGTTACAAAGATGTTGAAACCCATTTGCACAAATTAACTACTAGTGAGGGTTGGCTTGTCAAGAGAGGGGACCTAAAAAGTGTCAATTTACCTGGGTTGAGTTTTAGATTTATGATGACAAATGATGAAGACTGGTTTGGTCACCTTAACACTTATTTTGGAACTGAGGTTGGTCAAATAAAAGATACCATAGATGAGGGGTCCAAGAATATTCTAGAAGACCTCTTAATTTTTCTTCATGCACATAAATCTCCTTCAAGGATAAATGATTTAGCACCATATTTTCAAGAGCAATGCTTCCATTTTATCTCAACATATATTGTTGAGATTGAAGAAAATCTTGCACATCTTTGAGAAGCTCTCTATCAAGAAATGAAAAATGAGGAGATGCCAGAAAAAATGAACAAGGAGACACTAGAACCGACAGTTATAGTGGAAAGGGTACTTTTCTTAGGAAGGCTTTTAATTGCTCTCAATTTTCATTCAACTTCCTTTCCACTAGTTCTTGGATTGTCTCAGCTTTGGTTTGTTAAGAACAAAGCTTCATTTTGAGGGAAAGGATCTTCAACTTTCAGATATTCTAGTACTGATTTTGATTACCCTCTTCTAGACAGTTCTCAAAGACAAATACTAATGAGAGAGACTGGTTTGAAGCTTGAATCATACAATAAAAATAATAGCACCAAATTGAATAAACTGAGAAGAACTATGCACAATCTTTGTATTAGAGCTCATAGCATGTGGATATTGTGGATAACTGAAGAGCTATCAACATTCTCACAAGAGATCAAAGGGAGGATGATTCTTTATCCATGACAACTCCTTTGAAGGCCTGTATTCTCATTTTCATTGCATAGTTTGTTTGTTGTGGCTTATGGAGTTGGTTTCATTTCTATGATTCATCTAATCACTGATCTCTTCTTGTAGTTTTCATGAGATTTTTTCTAGTTCTGATTTAAGTCATCATGGTTTATATCTGGATATATTAATAACCAAATGAGAATAAAGCATCTAGAGTAAAGAGCTACATTTGATTCTTTCAGTCACTTCAAACTCTTTATTTCCCAATAAATGAAAAAGACTAGCATGTGCCCTTTCAACCCTTCTAGTCCATATTAATCATGGAGATGTAATTTGTAAGTATGTAGAAAAGTATGAAAGGGGAGACAAAAAGTTAGAGATTTTCATAGGGCCTATGAATCAGCTCTTGTTATTTTTAAATGAAAATATTGATGTTTGTTTTCTATTTATAATATCTATTGGCGTCATTTTGGAACTCCTATTTTTGGGAATTCAGTAAGAGTTCTCAAAAAAAGTAGGATGACATCTACTGTACAATTGAACTACTGTTCCACTGCACTGTAAACGTTAAACCCCTACCATCCCTGCACTCCTTTCATTGTACTCTACATGGTTGATAGAAGATCCACTTTTCACTTTATTATTGTTCATCCTTTTTCTTTACGCGCTACTCTATTTTTTACTCAACTTCAAAAGTGATTTTCATGCCCCCTCAGAAAGTGGAAGCTAATTTTAAGAGTTCAAATTCTGAAATTTGTATAGACAACTCAATCTACATGCCCCTTAATATCATTTTTATAGATAAAAATAAGTTCTCCTGTGAACTATGCAATTTGATAGTGGAAAATTCAAAAATAAAAGATCACTTTTAACATCTCATAACGGAAAATAAAAGAATAAAAAGGCCTCGATTCCAAGTTCTCTATATAAATCCTTAACTTCTGCAACACAAGATGGATCTACTTTTCCATAATTAGCCTAAAAAAGAACATAATCATTGTTAGTCAACAAGTAGCTAGTAAAATTATTAAAAATAATGGATCATATGGCCTGACCACATATAGATTTAAAAAGTAAAATTAACTGAAACCATGGAAAGTGACTTACCACAAGATTCTGCAAAAAATTGTGTCTAATGCAAAAAAATGGGTAGAGGTTGCAATCCAAAATCAGGTGTCGCACTTTACTTCTCCATTTTGGCGGGCTACCTTGAAAATAAGGTTTCGAATCACTGCTTCATTTTGGTGGGCTACATTGAAAATAAGGTCTTCACGAAGGTTTTAGAGTATGTTTATTAAAATGAAACTTATGCTTATAAAAAAAAATTGGTCCTTTTTCCTCTTTGAAATTATTTGGTTTCTTATTCTTATCTTTTGTTTTTTCTCTTCCTTTTGCTTATTTTTTTGTTTTTCAAGGTTTCTGGGTTTTAGTTTTTTAGGTTCTCTTATGGTTTTCGTTAATTTTTGTAATTTGGTAGTTTTTTCGTTAATTTAGAAGAAACTTTGGTGTTCATATGATGACACCACAAAAAACAATATTTATTCCACAAAAAATATTTATTGGTAATTTTATTTGTAATATTTTATTATTAATTATGGTGAGCTACGATTGAAAATAAGGTCTTGACGAAGGTTTTAGAGTATGTTTATTAAAATGAAAATTATGGCCAAGATTTTAATAATGAGCACATTTATTTTGCCATTTTTATTTGTCTATTATTAGTCATTTAGTTGTGATTTTACCCGATGACCAAATTAGTCACTTATAAATGACCAAATTAGTCATTTATTTTCCAAATACTACTAGTGTTAGTCACATGACTAAAAGTTTTAGTCACGTAGTCATTTATTTTCCAAATTCTACTATTGATGGCAACCATTTAAGTGCAAGGTTACCAACAATATCCATATACCCACACACTCTTTCAAATATAGCGATGAAGTTGTATATTGAATGTGGCACTTTCCTTTGTAGTTTTAGAGTCAAGTTTCCCTATCTTTGTTGCACATACTTATAACTTTGATGAATCAATCCAACTGCCAGTGTCTGTATCCTGCTATAGTCCTACATCCTCAATCTCATGATTTTTTTTCCTAGTCATTTGTACCTCAAAAGTTGTAACCATTCATTTATGATGGCATTAGGGTCATTTGATTCCTTCCTTATTGGGACAACAATATATTTCTCTCTCCTCATATTCTTTCATAAGTTCTCCCTCGAAACCTTCATTCCTAAAGTAAGATGAAAGTGCTCTAACCTGTAAATCCCCCACAAACATCAAGGGGTTCCACTTTATTTCCGCAGGCACTACATAATTGTGCAGATAGTTCTCACAAAGCTGATCTTGTTCATCTAATGTGGAGTTAGCAAAACCATTAAGAAAATCATTTTTCTCACTCATTCCAACTAACTGATTACCTATTAGCCTGTTAAATTGAAAACTTAGAAACTTCTCTTGTAAAAATAATGCATAATTTCTTGCTAGGGGTCTGCATCTAATGATTTGAGCAGATTTATCTGCTACTTTCGTCACTTTGACTACTAACTTGTTCAACTCATTGTCTTTTCCTTCTAGCTCTTTGGTATGCTTTGCAATTAGGGTTTCTTTTTCTTTTCTCCATTTTTCCTTTTCATGTGAAAATTCACTAACAACTTTCCACAATTGATACCCAAGAGATAGAGTGGTGTGATGAGTTGGAGTCTTGAGAGGAGAAGGTCTGCTATTCTCTATTGCAAGTTGTGTATCCCCTATTTTCACTGTGCAAGTTGTGCTAACAGGTCTAGCTTTTCTCCATGCCCATATGTCTATAATTTCTCCTCCATCTCTTGAACCTTCATCTCCCTCTCTTTATCCCTTTGTTCATAATTCTTCACTTGTTCTTCTAGACACCAAAAATGTCCTGATTGATACTATGCATCTGATTCTGATTAACTAACACCGTTTCTTCCGAAATCACTTTGAATTCATCAGTTAATTCAATAATCAACATTATTTAGTTAAATTCAAAAAATTCAACTATTAATCAAATAATTAAATTTATTAGATTAATTCCCCCTTCTTCTAACTAATTTTCATCTTATTTAATTAAATCAAATCATTTAATTAAATCCCCTTTTAATCCTCTCATTTGATTAAAATCAATCACATCAAATGTCACAGTCTCCTAATTCACTCCAATTAATTAATTTTGGATTAATTAATCCTAAATCAGTTTCTTAAACATCATTATTAATTCCTCTAGCTTTTAACTCCTCAAGAGTTAAATCAACCCATGGTCAACTAACCAGGTTGCACATGAAAATAATTTCAATTAATTATTCAATTCATCTATTTTCCCTCACCAAGGCATATTCTAAGGAATATTCCTCTCAACAAACTCTCATTCAATTTCCCTCCAAAGGTTTTCAAAAACCTACCACATCCTCTTACATTTGCAATAAATCCTCTTACATCCTCTCAAATCTCAACTAATTTCATTCAATTCCTCTTATAGCCTTTCAAATCCTCAACCAATTTCATGTACTTCTCTTTCATCCTCCTCCACTCACACATTTCCCAAAATGTGCTCCACCTTCCTCCAATAGAATTTTGACACTTGGAACATTCTAATTGGCTCTCATTTTATCCCACATTCACCAATTTCATTGATTCTTCAACCCTTGGCTTCTATAAATAGAGACATCTTTTTCATAATATGGATCCACAACTTCATGCATTATCATTATAGTCATTTGAGTTCATAGAGATCACCATCTTTATGTTATTTTGAGTTCATGTTCATTACTTATCATCATTTCAACACTTGGATCATCTTCAAACCATCAAGCTTACAATTGGGATTGTGAAAGGGCTTATTTCCACATCAAAGGAGCACCAATCCCCCTATGGGATTGAGGTTTGGTTAACTTAGTTGATTACATGCTTTGTTCTTCTTTTATTTTATGTTTTCATCTTTCTTCTTCCAATAATTTCATAGGGAACATTAGATTTAAGCTTTCTAACATGTTTGACACTGTTTTGTTGATCGTGTGTTAGTTTGTGTAGGTTTGGTGTTCACATTTTGGTGCTAGAAGGAGGGCTTGACATCTTAATTTCTTGACTTTTGCTTGATTTTCCATTTTTTGCAGACATAGGAACGCGACACCGCCTTTGTGCATTTGCTAGCTCGCATAGAACCACTTTTGTTCTGCAGCGCTGCCTTCATCGCGTCACACCGCATATGCACGTCTCTGTTGTGATGCATTCACTATAGCACCACATTTGCATACTCTGTCTTCTATCTTAACTTATGTCTGTAGAGTGTCGCTTTTGAAACTGCGCTGCATTCGCGCTCTCTACCTTCTGCAGAGCATCACTTTTTCTTTTACTAGAGCATCGCTTATGTCTTTCAGCACCACATTTAATAGTTTCAGAGCGTCGTCTTTGCAGTAAAACATCACCTTTGTAGGAAATAGAAGAAAATCAAGTTGGAGGCTTAAAATTATTTTTTAATGCTCTTTGTAATAGCTTAGGTCTTCAATTTCTACATTTTATTTCCTATTCTAGGACCAACTAGATCAATTTTGGCTTAAAATTAACCTACAACTCAAGCTTTGTCAAATTTGGTTAAAATTAAACCCTAGAAACTTACTAGAATTTGGATTTTGGACTATAATTGAACAAGAAAACTTCATACTTGGTCTTGGTGCTTTAAAAATAACTCATTATTGCTTTGGAGGATTTAAAAAGAACTTGTATTTGATTTGTCTTGTAATATTTTTTGCAACTTGTCTTATTTGAATGTGTATGTAGTTCTCTTGTGCTTCATGACAATCTTGAGAATCAAAAGCATTTTGGTGACATTGGTTGCCTAAAAAATTACCTACACATTTCAAGTTTGGGTTTTAAGATTGAACAAATCATGATAGTGTGAGAAAGATACATTGTGCGTGCTCCCTCCTCACACTTTACGCAAATTGGGAGGTCAAACTACAAGTGTACTCCCTCGCTTTTGTTACCTTTAGAGGGGCTTTCCTAAGACCAATTCAAAGGTGACTCCAACTAGTTTTTCACTTGGGCCGGTATATAAATGGATAAGACTAAACTATCAAGTCCTCATGGTATGTAGGCCTTAGACGTACAGTGTCTTTTAGAATGGGGTACTACTGTAAAAAGTATAAGAGCCCCTAGTAGGATTGATTAAAGCCTTTAGTGGCTTGTTGGATGCTCACAAGGTGTCATGTCCCCGATTACCCTGACTAAGAACAAATTTGTATAGAATCCCAAACCCTAAAATACTTGTTGGTGCAAGAATGGTCATTTTGAAGCCACTTCACATCTATACTATTCAATTGTAGAAATAGAATAAATCCTTTTAATCTTTAGATTTTAAGGATTTTGAGATTTGGTCGTCCCGAGAAGTGTGTGTCGTGGAGGGGAGCCAATGTCGCCAAATCTCTAGTTGTTCACATTGTCTAGTGTTTGGAGAAATCCAAGTGGAGACTCAACAAGTATGGCCATTTCTATCCTAGGGTTGTGCATTTGTGAGTCAGTTAAATACATTGCTTGGATCTTAAAACTTTGGAAGCAAACATTCAACAAGGTCATCAAATTTCAAACCCTTTGGAAGGAGCAAATACCTTTGAAAAATCCACATATTACTGCTTGTCCCTAGGGATTCTATCCAGCTTAGAGGCTTCTAAATATTTGGGCCCATATCTCAATTTTCTCTCTCTAAAATCAACATTAGGGAAACTATTGCCTTGATTCTCTCGATTTTCACATAATGGACCTTGTGGAATGAAAAGAAATTGAGACATAGACATCAAGTTTGAAAACTAAGCAAGAAAGTGTTGATGTGGTAAAAATAATCCATTAAGCAAAGATAAAATACAATTGAACCCCACACATGTGTTTGTTCAAATGATTTCCTACAAGATCAAAATCCCAAAACCAAAATCTATCAATCGTCACAAGTGTCTTAGTCCAAGAGATCTCAAGAAATGTCAGTCAACACTTTACCAAGTTAGAGATAGATTGCTCTATAAATTTTACAAACGTGCTTAAAAGGACAACCCAAAATTGTACTCATTCTATTATTGTTAAAATCTAACTCTCTTCCAATGTTTTGAGTATCTCACTTTGTAGGGTTGAATTTTTTTGAAGTATAGCATGTTCTTCAATACCTAGGTCTTGTAAACAAAAGTCTCTCTAGGTTCATCAAGGATCAAAATCAACACTTTCATCCATCCCCAAACACTAATCAAATCCCATCTCACAAACAACTCTTAGAATCTTGGAAAAATAATTCATGCTAAACTTTTGGTAATCCTCAAAATCAAAATAAAAAATCATCTTGTTTGGCTAAGTGTGTGTGGATAAATCCTTCCTCATACACTTAGTTAAATTATCACCTTGTGGAAAAATTTACTCCAAGATAATTGTTATCAAATTTTCACCACAGTTCAAATTGATAGAGCTAGTTAATTCAGGTTCATTTTAAGGTGAAAAGTTTCAATTTATTTCTACAATTTTTAAACCATTGCATATATTTGAGTTTTGAGTTGTTGAAGTGGAATGTGTCTCAGTTTTCCATTCATCATTCACAACATTAAATATTGCATGAAATGTAAAAGAATGTGTTTCATTATGTATTTAGTTATTCATTACACAATGTTTCATACATTTTTGCAAAAGAAAAGTACAAAATTGAACAAGAATTGCACAAAATGATGTTTTGTATTCATTGTGATGAAAAAGAGAATCAAGTGTCCCACACAAGCCATGGGAATAGCTAAAACAATGAATCATAAGGAGTACACTACACTACTGAAGATTAAAAAAGGGAAAAGAGCACATAAGAGGGAACATAGTCATCATTTCTTGAATGTGTCTTCAAGTTCCTTTAGTATTGTGCATTCCTCTTTGCTCCCATTCTCCAAGTGAACCTGCAAGTGATTGAAATGTTTGTTAGAGCTTGGGTTATGAATCCTTCTACATGATCTACCAACAGTAATGTAGAATATTTCTTATGATGAATTGAATCAATTGAGAAAAGACAAGAGGAAATAACATCATTGATGTCAATGGAATACAAAGAAACTCAAGGCTAGTTTCAAAATAATTGATGTTATAGATACATAAAAACTATCTCATTGCATTGTCATATGAATCTGTGATGAAAGTGAAACTAGATGTGCATTTTTCTAAAACATTCAAGTGCATGGAATGAATGAAAACAAGCAACAAGTGACCTACAGGTGTATCATCTTGGCTAAGTGCAACCTTATAAAGTAGGCAAGTGAAATGAAAACATCAATTTATAGTGCATTTGAGAGTAAATAGAGTTTTTTGTGTGCAAGGGTGTGAAAATGTCATTGCAATCATGCTAAACAGTGGATGAGAAATTGCATTGAAGTATGAGAAAACATGTTGTTTGATAAGTAATTGAGAGCACCAAATAGTGTTTGAGCTTCATTTTTTATATGCTTCAAGAAAAATAGAAAGCAAGAAATTTCTAAAACTCATGCAATAAAAGGAAAATATTACAAATGCCATTGGAACAACAACCTTGTTTTCTTAAAAGATGAATGAAATGAGAAATTTAAAGAAGAGACAATAACTTGTGCCAAGGACAACATCACTTCAAAGTAAAGTGAAAGCATAACATTCAGACCTTGTTTCCATGGTTATGACATGATTCAACTTTAAGGAAACATGCTTAAGGAAAGCCTTCATTACATCTATCTCTTTGGAGAGTGAAAGTACTAAAGCATAGTAATAGCCATGATTAATGAGAATCAGAAAATGCATCCATGTTGTTATTTTCAGAATGGTAAGCTTATGCTACAGTAAGCTAAGGTTTCAAAATGAAGACAAATGCAATGGTACCCAGTTTGAGTTTCTTAGGAAGGAACCCATATGGGTTTACATTAAGAAGCTTCAAAATGTAGAGATAATGGTAATTCGAAGCTCATACAAGAATGCAAATAAATCTAACTGGACTCTCATGGCCACGGCCTGAGAGAGTGTTTTCTTCACAAATGGTAATACCCTATTTTTTGTTCAAGATTGCAAATACAGAAGGAAACAATAATATTTCAAGCTCGTGCTATCATTAGAGCCAGCATAAAATGAAGTTATTGAAGCTAATGGCCACGGCCATGATGGATTTTGCAAACCTAGAAAATGGTGAGCATAGATACAAAAAAATCTTTCATTTAACAAATAACGCCATTACACATCATGGGTTGAGCCCAGAAGAGCTTGTTTTTGCAGAAATAAGAGAAATGTATATGGTGATGCCATGACCTATACAATGGAAAAGCTCAAAAGAAAAACATTCATTCTTCACTGGTTTGTTAAATGAGCTCAAATCGAGCCTCTTAGAGAAGGAAATGCATAAGGTACAAATAGAAATAGAGCTTACCATGGTTGTAGGTGAAAAAACTAGTCCAAGCCCATGGCTAATCCTTCACAAAAGCTTGAACCAAGCATTCTCATGGTGGCTAAACAAGACAATACAACAATAGAAACACAAAACACATGAAATACATCAAAAAACCAGTCATGGACGTAGCCTATAGGCCCATTTTCTCTATCAAATGAAGGAAAAAAGACATCAAAATGGCAAAAAAAGACTTACCATCACATGTAGAGGGAGATTCAACACAAAATCGACATGAGGTAGCTCAAAATGGCGACCTTCAAGCTCAAACCCTAGTTCTCCATGGTGGCCAAGTGTAGAGCTCTCTTCTCCAAAGTGAGCCAAACAAAATGAAGAGAAAATTTAGGGCTTCACTTTAGTTTTGATGTTAGGGTTTTTCCATGTGTTCAATTTGAATGTGATTTTAATCACATTTTATTAAAAATCAAATGCCTTAAGTTAAATGCCTTGCCTTATGAATAGTTTATGCCTAGGCCGAATTCATGCCTTAGCTTTTTCTTTGATTTTTAGAGAAAATCATATATGCTTTGGTCCTTTCATTATAGGGTAATCCTTTCTTATGCCTTAGAAATATTTCATTCCTTGCATAAAAATCAAGTCAATGACCTTAGGTCTCATAATTTTTCCTAAGTTTTGAGTACCCTAGATTTCCCTTTTTGAATTTGGTGTAAACGTAATATGTTCCTGAAATTATTTTTATGATTTTTTATAGAAAAATAAAATCATTGAGAGCCTTAATATATTACTTTGATTTTCGCAAAGTATCAAAATTTCATTTTTATTGCAAAAACCAAAGTAATTGAAGTCAAATTGGCATCAAAAGAGAATGTAATAGGGCTTTCTATTTCTGAAACAACAAATTGAAAAAAATTAATTAAGCAATATTCTTATGAATTGATTAATTAATTGTTATCTAAAAGCAGTACTTGAGTCCTCATTGAAAGTTTCTATTTTGATTTGAGTTCTATTTGGGTGAATTTGGAGAAAGAGAGGAAAACTAAACTTTCTATTTTTAGTTTCCAGCTGTTTGCACCTGATTTTGCAGACTTTTTCGATCAACCCTTTGGAGATGAGAGGTTTCCATCTTTTGGATGCAGTTTGGAGCAATTTGAGACTCTATTTTTTAGTTTTTCTGAGGAGCTCGAAAATAGAGAAGAGTTGCTTTTTGGAGATGTAGTAGGGCTATTTTTTCTATTTTTCACTACTGGGGTCACTTGATGGCTATAAGTTTGAGAAATTTTAATTTCTCATGGCTTCAGATTGATGGCTTCTTGCTCTCCTATCCACTAAGAGAGTTTTGTAAGTTGATTGATGTACTCATATTCTAAAATTGTCACTCCTTCAGTTCAATAAAATAGTATAGTTTCCTTTCCTCATCCACTAGTTCAAATTTACAATTACAATCTAATGTTAGTTGTGATTCAAAAAACAATTGTAGAATCCTTCTTATGTCTTGTCATTGTAGGTTTGTTTGTAGGGTTTTCATGTGATTTAGGTTGCATTCTATGTTATTCTTGGTTAACCTTTATGCGAAACACTTTTGAATTATATGTTAGGGTGGGATTGTGAAAATTAGAGTTTTGGAGGTATTGTTGTGAGTAAAATATTATCAAAATCTTCTTATTGCTGGTGAATCACCTTAGTTTAGGATCTTTGTTTTCATTTTTTCCTTCTCCCACTTTTCCCTGAAAGTTTAGTAGGTTATGTGTTTCACTGGGCAAACCAACCCACTCTGGAGATTCACTCTCACCTACAGATTTAGCCACAAATCTGAGAGTGTTTCCATGTTGCAATATGATAGGTGAGTCTGACTTGGCTAAGGGTGCAATCCTGATTGCCAACAATAACATCCAACATCTTGGGGTTTATGAGTTCATTATCCAAATCAAATCAAACCAAATCCAAGTCAAATCCAAAATCCAAAATCCAAAAGTCCTAAAGTCTAGTATTCCTCCAAGGTTTCTTAAAATTTCAATCATTCACATCATTCATCTTGCATTTATATCATCACCATCACTTGATCCTTAAGCAACCTAGATTTTCTTTTTTGTACCTAAAGTTTAGACCAACCTAAGGAGTTAGAGGTTTACCTCCCATATTGTTGAAATTTGATCCTTATTTTATGTTCCAAACTAGATCTCAACACAAGAAGAACATGGAACAAAATAAAGAAACATCCACTTCAAGTGACTTGAGTAAAACTACACCTGAATTCCACCCCATAGGATCTAACATCCCCCCACTTAACCTTCCTCAACTACCACAAGATATTCAAGAGGGAGGTTTCCAAGTGGAGGATGTTACCAACAATTTCCTAGGAATGACTCAAGATGAAATCATGGAGCTAGTCCAAAATCCTGAAAACCACAAGATTTTCAACTTAACGATGAGACTTAATCCTTCACAATACATGATTGCATTAGCAAAGGAAGGGGATAAAATTCCTTCCAATTTTAATGTAAGCACTATTGTGGAAAAACCTCTTGAAATTATGCCACCAGTATCATTCACACCTTATTTCAAAAACATTATCCAACCCATCATACAACCAACATCATCTCATGCTCCAAATCAACCCATTATTACCAAGGGAAGTTCATTGCTTCATGCTCTTCAAACACATCCCCTTGTAAATAACAAAAAATTGGACACAAACACCATCTTCGGTCTACCAAATAACTTCCCTCAAGACCCAAATCATCCTTAAGTTCCACTCATTTTCCATGACACCAACAATTCATCCACCTTCGCCACATCACCAACATATTCTCTTGATACACAAGTCTCGCTCCCCATGGTATCACAAGGAAAAGTGGGTTTATTTGGGAAAGGAGGAGCTTTTGATGCATCATCATCACTTTCTCAGGGAAATACAACACCAATCTTCCCACCATTTCCCCCTCTAACATCAACAGCCATACCAAGCCAAGGTTTAGGGCAACCCCCTTTACCCGACATACCAATCCAAAATCAATCAAGTCAAAATAATCCTCCAATCGTGAATCAAATCAACATACAAAATCCTCCAAGCATGCCACCGATATCGTAACACTAGGTGGAACCAATCCAAATGGCTCAACCAATCATCACTCCATCTACAACACCTCAAATATATCAAAATGTGGTCTCCCAAGGACCAAGCACATCAACCATATTGTCCACCACACAACCCCTTGTCATCACTCAAACACCTCAACAACCACCTCAAAAAAATATCATCACACCATCTCACACCATTCCAAATCCTCCACCTTCACCACCAAATCCAAACATGGAAAATCAATATAGCATCACACTGCAAGCAGCCTGACAAGCCTATCAAAAAGCACTTCAACAATTCCAAACTCAACAAAACACACAAGTTGCACAACAAGTCACACACCAAGCACATGCACAACAAGCTACACAACAAGCATAATAGGTTGCCCAAGCACAAGCCCAAGCTTTATTACAACAACAACAAGCCACACAAGTTGCACAGGCTGCACAAGTTGCACAAGCCACACAAGTCGCACAAGCCCAAATTCAAGTGCAACAAGCTCAAGCACAAGCCTTATTACAACAACAAGATTATCAACAAGCTTTGCAACAATACCAAGAACAACAAGAAGCAACTCAGTTACAAGCCCAACAATAAGCTTTGTTGGCACAATAGCAGCAGGACCAACAATAAGCGTTGTTGGCACAGTAACAGCTATAGGCATACCAAGAAGCATTTCTTGCATAGCAAAGCCTATAGCAACCTCCCGCAAGCGCAAAATCAAGTACACAAGTCACCCCACCCATCACTCAAGCAACCATACCACCCCAAAATACATTCATCCCACCACCTAATCCGCAAAATGATTTTTCTGCACAAATTAAACTACTTTCACAATAGGTGCTAGACATACGATCAAGAAAGACAACAAAATCACAAGGGAATTTGTGCCCCTATCCATTTGACAGAAGCATTGCAATGGTTCCATTCCCACAAGAATTTGAAATACCTAAATTTGACAAATATTATGGGACTGGAAATCCTGAAGATCAGGGAATTCCATGTACATTGTATGGAAGTTGCATACAACGATTCTTATCTAATGCGGCTCTTCCCTTGAAGTTTGGCTAGTCTAGCAATGGAATGGTTCTCCCGCATCCCCCCTCGAATTAAAAAGTTCCAAGAAATTGTAGACTTATTCATAGAAAATTACTCATTTAACATAGGCATGGAAAAAACCTTGGAAGAATTATCTAGCCTAAAACAAAACAAGGGGGAAAAATTTGCTTCTTTCTTACAATGATGGCAATCCAATGCCAACAGGAGCAAGTGTGCTATGCTAGAAGAACAAAAAATCGGGACTATCATCTCAAATCTTGAAGGGACCTTGTCTTTTCATTTGAAAATGCAATGCATAACAATGTATGACCAGTTGATTCCAAAGGTGCTCAACATCGAAAGAGCCCTTATAGCACAAGGGGGCACACCCACATATCAAGACAATCAATCATCAACTAGTTACAATGAAAAACCTCGCACATGGGAAAAGAAAAAAAATGTCACTAACGATGGCGTCATTGATGCCAAAGTTATTATCAATGCCCTAAGGCAGAATACACAACAACAATCATGCCAACAACCACAAGTAAATCACCAAAACAACACACAAGCCAACCTATCATCACAACAACCCAATAATCAATTGATCAACAACCTGAATACTCAAGAGGGACCACCCCCAAGGAACAAGTATCCCTCTAAATGAAAATACACACCACTTGGGGAACCGATCAAGTTTGTCATGTAACAACTGGTACAAGAAAATCTCATCAAAATCCCTATTTATGAAAATTATCAAGAGCCTTAGGTTAAACCACCATGGTATAACTAGAACCATCTCTATGATTTTCACAAAATAAAGGGAAACATGATAACTAGCTGCATGTGACTTAAAAATCTGATTCAGGACCTTATTGATGACAAGACCATAGCCCTCGAATAACCCACAGGAAATCAAGATCTTAAAATATACACGAATTTGATGCCCGATCACAATAAGGGAAACAACAATGGTAAGTAAAAGTATAATAATGTGAACCTGGTTTACAACCATGTTGCATCCTTGAATGAGTGGGACACAGTTTTCAATATCAAAGGATCCATATCCAACTATGGAGTCGCCACACGTGGCATAAAAATTACCATTCCATGACCATCACAACCACCCAAGGCATTTTCCACCAATTCAAAGTCAATCCCTAATGGTTATAATGTCCTGGATCAACTAAAAAAGACCCCTGCCTAGATTTCCATCATGGAATTACTAAAAATATCACCCGCACATAGGGAAATCCTAGAAAAGGCATTGGCCACATCCTCCATCCCAACAAATCTTGATGCAGACCAGTTCCAAGCTATGGTTAGATATATCACCACACCACATCTCCTAACATTCTCTGAGCAGGATTTTCCAACCCATCCATCTCACAACTATGCACTCCATCTTGAAGTCTTAGTCCATAAGAATAAATTCAAATGCGTCTTGGTGGAGCAGGATTAAATATTTGTACTCTCAAGCTAATAAAGAATCTGGGATTCTCTGAAGATGTCATTGAGAAAGGTAAAGGTATTACTATTAGGGCATATGATGACCAAGAATGGGTGTCTCAGGGCACCATTCAACTCCCTATTCAAGTAGGGCCAACAATCATGGAAACTACATGACAAGTCCTTGATCTTGAACTACCTTACAATATCCTCCTAGGGTGCCCATGGATCCATGGGATGCAAGCTGTCGCATCCACATTCCATCAATGTGTTAAGTTTCCTTATCAAAATCAAGAAGTCACAGTCCATGGTGATCTCGAACCATTCTATTATTGCAAGAATCTAGAGGCCAAGTACTACAAAATCCCTCAAGTCTTGAAGAATGATGAGGGACCCACATCTTCGTATATAGACCTGTACACCCTAGCCTCTACTTCTGAGGAAAAGACACCCTCCATTCCAAACATCTCCAATATAAAATTCATTATCCAAGATAACGGGTGTGGAAACTACAAAATGAAAAAGAGTGCCTTTGTAATTGGAGAGTTACCTTAATCTCCTAGATCTCGTGGGAAGCCGCAACTGATTGACACACCATCTCAAACATTCAAAGTAGATCCCTCCAGATTCAAAAGCTGGGGGGACCTAAGCTAGGATGTGGTAGACAAAAAGGATGTATCAAGTCTGCTATACCAAGATGAAAGACCTGTGCCTGCTCTTCCAATGGACGAGGACAACAAAGGGCTACAGTTAATATTGGGCATGGGCTACAACAAGAATGGAAAACTAAGGAAAAATGACAATGGCCTGTTAGAACCTGTAGACACGTAAAATATACTGATTGACATTATGCATCTGATCCTGAATTACTAACATCGTTTCTTCCTGAATCATCCCTCAGTCTAACCATTTAATCAAATTCTCCTATCTGATTAAATTCATCAATATTCCTCTCTTAATTAAATAAATCATTTTATCTAATCAAGTAATCTCTTTTGTTAATTAAATCAATCCATCTGATCTAATTATCCATATTTAATTAAATAATCAATTTATTTGATTAAATCTCTAAAGTCTATCCATTAAATTAAATAAATTAAACCTTATTTGATTTTATCTAACACCATCTCTTTTAATTAAATAAATCAAAATTATTGTTTAATTAACCTCTTGTCATATTCCTCTCTTATTTGATTTAAATAAATCCAAAATTGGAGTCAAATAGGTCACATCATCTAACCTCTCTCATTAAATTAATTAATCCTTGATTAATTTAATCTCATCTCATGTCCCATCCTCTAGATAATGCAAGTTGCACATGAAAATAGATTTAATTCATTTTATTAAATCCCTATTTTCCTCACAAGGCATCTTTTGGAATATTCTCTCAATTTGAATTCAAAAATTCCAAGTCAACATGTACATCCAACAAGGCAATAACTTCATCTTACATGTCCTTTTCCTTGAGCCAAGTGGCATTTATTGCATTTTCCCTTCCCTCTTACAAGTCATTTTAACAAATTTGAAATTCAAATTTATGCATTTATTGGCACAAACCCCAAATCTTGCACATCCTCCATCCATTCATAGCTTGACAAGTGGCATCATGCCATTGGATGAATGTTAGTCCGACATTGCTCAAATTTGGACATTCATCCATCTTGGAATTCTATAAATAAAATTCTCATATCCTCATTTCATCATCCACAATCTAGGAAAAGTTACCATGCTCAAATATCTCTTGAATTTCATCCATCATCATTGAGTCATAGCTAGGTTTTTGCAGATTTTGGCTTGAAGTTCTCATTCTTCACCAACAAAGTGGATTAATCATCTTCAACACATCAAACTTGCATCATAGGAATTGGGACAGGGCCAATTTTCACATCAAATTGGCACCAATTCCCCCATGGGATCAAGAGTTTTCTTTTCTAATTAGGATTTAATCTTGGTTTTGTTGTATACATTGTGTTCTTTCCTATTTTCTTCCTAATTTGAATGTTGTAGATGGATTTCATGGGGAATCCTTCTTTTGGCTTGCATTTCCTTGTCTAACTCGTTTACTCATGTTGTTTTGCAGGCACCAAGGTTGGGGTTTGCACATTTGGTGCTAGAAGGAGGGCAACATCTCACTTTCAATCTATTTTGCTCAAAAATTCCGCGTTTTCACACACACATAGAAAATTCCAATGTTGGGAGCTCAGCGTCACTGTTTTGGCACCGCTGACTCTTAAGTGTCGCTGTATAGCACCGCTGGAATTTGAAATTGCGAAGTTGGACTTGTCCCGCCAAAATATTTGAATTTCAAACTCCGTCGCTGGACTCGTTAACCGGTATAAATTTTCAAAAAATATTAAACTCCGACGCTAGACAAAAACTGCGACGCGGGCGAAAAGAGTGAAGCAGTTGAGCTCTCTGTCCCGACACAGAACGACGCTGACTAGTAAGTGGCGTTATGAGGGCACTGCTTAGAAACCAAATAGCGACGCAGTTACGAGTTGCGACACTTGGAGACAATAAAAAGGGAGAATTTAATTTTAACACATGTCTTTTGATTGATGATAAATTTATATTCAGTTTTCTAGTTTTTAACTTCTGTATTTTTCTAGAATCTGACTAGTTTTTCTCACTTGTAGGTTGGAGATCAAAATCAAAAGAAGGAGAAGCATGACAAGGATGTTCGTCAAATCAAAGTGTTTTTAAACACTATAGTGTTTTCTTAACACTTTTTCATGAAATAGTTATCTTTTTCTTCCTTAGGACACTAGTTTCGTTTGGGCTTAAAAAGAATTTTTCCATTTCTTGCAAAAGCTAAAACAAACTTTAGGATCACAACTTACTAGATTTTTTTTCTTGGATTAACAATTGAACAAATGTCTCACTTTGTCTTTTTGTGCTTAAAAAGAAATCACATTTTTCTTTGTGGATTTAAAAAGAACAATTGTAACTTTGTTTGTTGTGAGGACTTACTTGGACTAAATCCATTGAAAAAGGACGTATGTGCTTCTCTCGCGCTTTATAGCGATCTTGAGAATCAAAAGGCCTTTTTTCGTGACTTTGGGTTAAGACAAAGCAATCGCCTCCACACTTCGATTTGGGCTTAAAATTGAACAACATCTTGTGCGAGTGTGAGTGGGGGCATTGTTGCATATATTCTCTTTCCTTGTTGCCAATAAGGATTGATCGAGTTACGAATATTGTTCTTCATTCGCTTTTGTTTATCCTAGAGGGCCTGCTTTGGGGAAAAATTTCTCACCCAAGGGAACGACTCAACCGGTAACACTCTAAAGTCAAGAGTATTTCCAATCGGGATATAAATGTGGATATTGGAAGAAACGTCAATATCACACAATTGATTCCGACAAGATGGATCTGAAAGGGGACTCTTGTCATATGGGTCAATCTCCACGAATGGAAAGTCCTTATTAAAACCCATGTGCTAGAATTTGCCAAAATCCTTTAATCTATTTGTTGGTGCAAGAACGGTCGTTCTGAAGCCACCCCACACTTTTACGGTCTTTTAGTAGAGATGGAAAACATGTCATGGGAGTTTCATGGGTGTTGATGCTTGGCTGCCCTGTATAAGTGAGTGTCGTTGAGGGGTGCCAGTGGTGTCAAGCATCTAACCATTCGCTAAAGATAAGCATAGTTGGACTTGTCCAAGTGGGAATCCAACAAATATTGTCTTACACATCCATAGGATTGTACTTATTCTTGGGTTACAAAAATCATTGCTTGATCGAAAACATCTCAAAAACAAACACTTAACATCATCCAAATTTCAAACCGTTTTGAAGAAAAATACAATTGACTCAATCCATATGTTATTGCTTTCCCTTGGGATTCACATCCTTAGAGGTTTCTAAGCACTAGATTATATCTCGATTTGTCTCCTTAAGTAAACTATAGGGAAACCCTTGCCTTGAGTTCATTAAATTTCCACATAACATATCTTGTGGGGTTTGAATAAATTAAGACATTGGACATCTTAGTTTGGAAACTTAATCAAAGAAAGTGTTTTTGGTAAAATAACGACATTAAGCAAAGCTAAGCAAAATGAACTTTCATGTGTGTTGAAGACTCACGATTTCAAAAACCAAAACAAAGATCATTGTTTCACAATCCAAAAATTTGTGTTCAAATCAAATCATTCTTTGGTCACAAAGGTCTATAGGAAGCATTTGTATGCTCTTCAATACCTAGGTCTAGGAAAACAAAGTGTCCCTTTTAGGTTCATCTTAGGATCAAAACAAATCAAAATCCTTCATCCATCCTTCAAAACATCAAAACAACATCATCTCATCATCACCTTTTGGAAAATCTTGAAAATCATCCTTAATACTAGGATTTTTGGAAAAAAATAAAAATCATCAAAATCATTGAGACCAAATCCTTGAAAACATTATCAAAAACACCTTTGGCTAGGTATGTGTAGATGCATCCTTTTGCATATGCTTAGTCAAAGTTATCAAAATCATCTTGTCTAGCTTAGTATTTGTAGATGAATCCTTCTTCATATACTTAGTGAAACAATCATCTTGCTTGAATAGGTGTGAGTAGATGCATCCTTCTCCTTGCACATATTCAAATCATCATCCATTGAACAAAGCTATACCTTAGATCATCATCCAAAATCTTAGGGTCTTTTTGTTTGAAATCAAAATCAAGGACAAAATCTCGAATCCAAAAAACAAATTAAAATAAAAAATTTGCAAGTCCTAAAAGCCTAGTATCTCATTCAAGATTAATCAAAAGACTATAACATCCACATCATCCATTCCTTACATCATTCATCATCATTTCCATATCATCATCTTGATCCTTAAGATATCCTAAAACTTTTCATTTTGGGACATAAAATAATAAATATCGATTCAAAGAATCAAGAGATTCATCTCCCATATTCTTGAAAATTGATCCTTGTTTTATGGTTCTAACTAGATCTCAATACAAGAAAAGTATGGAAGCCAACAAAGAAACACCCGCTTCAAGCGATCTTAGCCAAAAAAATGCATAAATGAATCCCGATGAATCAAGTAATCCTTTGACTCTCTCATCATCACAAAATCCGCAAGAAGAAAACCAAGGAGAAGACCTTACCTTTGGAATGTCTCGCGAGGAAATGATTGAAATGCTCCAAAATACGGACAACCATAGAATCATCAACATCATGATGAGGCTCAACCCTTCGTTATACATGCTTGAACTAGAAAAACAAGGAGCCAAGCTACCTTCGGATTTTGACGTGAGTACCATAGTGGAGACATCATTTCCTCCAATCTCATCCACCATCCCCATCTCATCTACACCCCCATCCCAAAACATCACGCAAAACATCCAGAAAATCATGACATCTTTTGCTCCAATCCAACCCAATGTTAACAAGGGAAATACATTCCTCAATGCTCTTCAAGCACACCCCCTTGTTAATAATCAAAACTTGGATGCAAACACCACCTTGGAACAAAACATACCCCAAAATCCATTACACAAAAATGTTCCTCTCACCTTCCATCATGATCCATCATCATCATACTTTTGCGCAATGCTTCAAAATCCTCTCCTCACAAACTCACAAGAAGAGGGAGATATATTCGGACCAGGGGGCATGTTCGACACCACAACATTCTCACAACAACTCACACCCCTCACATTTCCACCTCTTCCACCATTTCCATTATCATCCACACCACTCCTTGGTTTAGGGCTCCCCCTCTACCAAGAATCAATCAAACCACTATCCCAAATATCAATCAAAGTATTATGCCAAACGCTCAAATTTTTTTGTTGATATCGCAACAACAGAGGACAAACGCACAAGCAATTGCATCATCATCAAACACCCCCTTAACATCACAAAGCATGGTCCCTCAAGGACCAACCACATCAATAGCACCATCCATCACACAAAATACCAACACCACCTTCACAAACACCATTCCAAATCCACCACCACCCCCACCACCACCAACTTTCACAACATCAAGCCAATACGACGCAATATTACAAGTTGCTTTCCAAAGAGGATACCAACAAGTTCAGAAACAAAAATCCGAACAAATAGTTGCCCAGCAAGCTTCTCAAGCCGCGCAAGCCGCCCAAGTAGCCCAAGCCACCTTACAAGCACAAGAAGCCCAACATTGTTGCAACAACAACAACAACAACAAGCTGCCCAAGCAGCCCAAGCTGCCTTACAAGCGCAACAAGCCCAAGCATTGTTGCAATAACAACAACAACAAGCCGCTCAAGCTGCACAAGCCGCACAAGCATTGCAAGCACAAAAGGCCACTCAAGCACAACTTCTATTACAACAACAAGCAACACAAGCACAAGCCGCATAAGCACAAGCTCAATATTAGGCACAACAAGCCCAATATCAAGCACAAATTCTTGCACAAAGACAAGCAGCGCAATTGCAGGCATATCAGCAAGCATTAAAGTAATACCAAGAGTAGCAAGAAGTAGCAAAATTGGCAGCCCAACAACAAGTGTTGTTGGAACATCAACAAGCACAACAACAAGCATTGTTGGAACAACAACAAGTGCAACAACAAGCACAAATCTTAGCGCAGTAACAACAAGATCAACAATAAGCATTGTTCATACAAAAGCAAGTAGAATCCTACCTTGCTTGGCAGAACATGCAGATACCATCGAACAACACACCGACCAACCCACCCATCCAACCCACGATTGAAACACCTCAAAACACTTTCATCCCACCCCCTGATCTGCAAAATGATGTGACGACACAAATCAGGTTGCTCTGGAAACAAGTGCTCGACCTTCAATCAGGGCGAACAATGAAAACACCAAGCAACTTATGTCCCTATCCATTTGATAGGAGCCTACAGATGAAACCATTCCCTAAGGGATTTGAGATCCCCAAATTCAAAAAATATCGAGGGACGGGAAACCCTGAAGATCACATTAGGGAATTCCAGGTTCATTACATGGAGGTTGCATATGACGATACTTATCTGATGCGGTTATTCCCTAGGAGTTTGGCAGGCCACGCTATAGAATGGTTCTCTCGCTTACCTTCAGGCATTAGAACATTCCAAGAAATTAGGGACGCATTCATTAAAAACTATGCATGCAACATTACAATGGATGTTAGTCTCAAAGAACTATACACTCTAAAACAAGGAAATGGTGAGTCATTTGCCTCATTTCTACAACGATGGTGATCCAAGGCTAATCAGAGCAAGTGAACCATGCCAAAAGAACAACAAGTTTGCACCATCATAGCCAACCTTGAAGGCCACTTGGCATTTCATCTCAAGGTTCAGGGCATCACCACATACGATCAGTTAATCCCCAAGGCGCTTAGCATAGAAAGAGCCCTTGTAACTCAACCCACAGAATCGACATCATACCACGAACAACAAAACAACCACCCACCATCCAATAACAATGATAAACCTCGCACGTGGGCAAGGAATAAAAACATTACTAATGATGGTGTCGTTGATGCCAAGGTGGTCATTAGTGCTCCACGCCAACATACACCCGCACCACAAATCCAAACACAACACCAAAACACTCATCACACAACATACCAACCCAACAACAATCCAACCATCAATAATCTCAATGACCAAAGGGGCCCACCCCAACACAAAAGTTATCCCAAACGAAAATACACCACTTTGGGGGAACCACTTGAGGACATCATGAAAAAGTTGATCGACGAAAAACTCATCAAGCCTCCTACATTTGAGAATTACCAAGAACCGGATGTCAAACCTCCTTGGTATAACGAGAATCAACTTTGCGAATTCCATAAAATCAAAGGTCACACTACAAACAGTTGCATGAGACTCAAAAACATCATCCAAGATCTCATCGATAAGAAAATCATAAACATGGAACAACCTACGGGAAATCAAGATCTTAAGATCTATATGAATCCGATGCCGAATCATGGCAACAAAGGGAACAAAAATGATAAAGGGAATGGCAATTTAAATCATGTGTATGAAACAATCGTTTCCTCCCTAAATGAATACTGCATGGTCATCACCATCAAGGGCGCCCATGCCGAAGATTGTGGAGTCACCACAAGAGGCAGCAAAGTCACCATCGCAGGATCATCCAAACCAAATAGAGTCCCCTCATCTAGATCTATTCCACATGGTTACAATGTTGTAGATCAACTTAAGAGAATGCCAGCACAAATCTCCATCATGGAGTTGCTAAAAATATCATCTTCCCATAAGAAAATCCTAAAAGAGGCGTTGGCGTCATCCACTGTCCTCGCAGATCTCAATGCGGAGCAATTCCAAGCTATGGTCGAAAATATCATAACACCTAATCTTCTTACATTCTCGGACCAAGATTTCCCCGCCCAACCATCTCACAACTATGCACTTCACTTGGAAGCCATAGTACATAAGAGAAAAATCAAAAGGGTCTTGGTGGATGGAGGTGCGGGTTTGAATATCTGTTCCCTAAGCCTCATCAAGGAGTTGAAAATATCAGAAGATTCCATCGACAAAGGAAAGGGCATCACGATAAGAGCATATGATGACCAAGAAAGAGTCTCTCAAGGCACCATCAAACTCCCTATTCAAGTAGGGCCAACTCTCATGGAAACTACTTGTCAGGTCTTGGACCTTGACTTGCCATATAATATCCTCCTAGGACGTCCATGGATCCATGCGATGAAAGTAGTAGCATCAACCTTCCACCAATGTGTGAAATTTACACATAATGGACAAGAGGTTACCGTCCATGGAGATCCCGAACCTTTCTCATATTGCAAAAATCTTGAAGCAAAGTATTACAAAATCCCCCAAGTACCAAAAAATGATGAGGGCCCATCCACACCATACATCGACCCCGCCACTCTCACGTCCACTTCTGCGACAGAGACACCCACCACTCCCACCATTCCCACCATCTCCAACATCAAGCTCATCATCCAGGAGGATGGTTGTGGAAGCTACAATCTCCCTAACAATGCTTTTGTGATAGGAGAGTTACCACAATCTCCTAGATCATGGGGACATCCACAAGAAAACCAAGCTTCCACATCACAAACGTCTCCTGAACACTATCCCGAATTCACAAGCTGGGGAGACCTTGGCCAGGAGGTTATTGAAGCAGATCCATCACACATGTTATATCAAGATGAAAGACCAGTAGCTAATTTACCAATGGATGAGACAAGAAAGGGCCTACAAATGATGCTCACAATGGGCTATGACAGAAATCAAAGACTGGGACAAAACGACAATGGGCTCATAATACCTATCATGCTAGAGACGCGACCCATAAAAAATCTTGGCCTTGGATGTACCCCTCTGAGTATAACCATATGTGGCCGAAGTCCTCCGGTTAGAAAGGTTAATATCTATCCTCAGCCAATAGCATTAGAATTAAGCTCACCAATATCCATAAGTAGAGAGATACATAACTTTATAACTGAGGCCTATATTAGTAGCGATGGCGAGGATACCATGACCAATCTACCTAGTTTATTTGAGGACACCACCCTATGTATGATTAGCATCGTCTCCTTCAAACCAGACCAACAAAATCATGAGATCCGTTTAGTATATCCCCAACTGATCGACTACGACCAACGGGGACCACCAGTTCTTGATACATTCAAAAACGATGAGGCGCTCTCATAATTCATGTGATTAAGGGATAACATTCTAGATGGAGATCATAAGGCAGGGTTTATAATAGAGTTGGACACACATGCCTATTATGGGGAAATGATTGAATCCTTCAGTCGCAAAAGTGAGAAACTAAGAATCATATCCAAGTCCTTGAGTGAAAACCACACTGTGGCACTCTCTAACAAGAAAAAAGTAAAAATAAAGGACATATCCAACGGCAAAAACCTATCTGAGGTGCCTGAGGATGAAGGATTCAATCTTCCTTTAAGAGCTATTCATCAGGAGAAGTCAGCAGTCTTGGCCAAAAAATGCAATCTTGTCAACCTAGGAACCGAGGAGACCCCGCATATTACATTCTATGCAGAATCACTACTATCAGAAGAGCAAGAACTCCTAGCAGCATTCCTAAGGGAAAGACAAATAAACTTCGCATGGAATTATGCTGACATGCTAGGGCTTGACCCAAAGACCGTGGTTCATCACTTAGTAGTGTATCTAGAAGCAAATCCGGTCAAACAAAAGCTTCGAAAAATGCATCCTCAAATCGCTCTGTTAGTCAAAATGGAGCTAAAAAAGCGACTAGATGCAGGATTCATACAACCAATAGATTATCTAGAATGGGTGTCAAACTTGGAACCTGTTTCAAAGCCTGATGGAGCCATTATAATTTGCACAGACTTCAGAGATTTGAACAAGGCATGTCCAAAGGATGATTTCCCACTTCCTAACATCGACATGATAGTAGACATGACAATAGGACATGAGATGCTATCACTAATGGACGGATTTTCAGGATACAACCAGATCATGATAGCAAAAGAAGATCAACATAAGACAACTTTCACTTGTCCATGGGGGACTTACTGCTAGAACATGATGCCATTCGGCCTAAAGAATGCAGGAGCAACATATCAAAGGGCCATGACATTGATATTCCACAACATGATCCATAAAATGGTTGAAGACTATGTTGACGATATCCTAGCTAAGTCCAGAAAGAGAAAAGATCACATAGCAATTCTAGGTGCCATCTTTGACAGACTAGAGGAGTACAAAGTCAGACTAAATCCCAAGAAGTGCATCTTTGGCGTACAATCAGGTAAATTGCTAGGATATACAGTATCCATGAGAGGCCTTGAGGTGGATCCAACAAAAGTAAAAGCAATCCTCGAAATGGAAGCACCAAAGACAATTAAACAACTGAGAGGTCTACAAGGCAGACTTCAATCCATCTAACGATTCATAGCACAATTGGTAGACAAGCATAACCCATATTCTCACCTACTCCACAAGGGGGTAGCGTACAAATGGGATACAAAATGTGAGGAGGCATTCAAAAAAATCAAGGAATACCTACTGACACCACCAGTCTTAATGCCACCCATCCCAAGAAAGCCATTGATCTTATACGTGTCAGCAACAATAGTAGCCCTTAGAGCTCTTCTAGCTCAGCATGACGAAAAATGGAATGGAAAGGGCTATCTACTATATCAGCAGAAAAATGGTTGGGCATGAGTTAAAATACTCATTCATTGAGAAAGCTTTCCTCGCAGTAGTGTTTGCATCACAAAAATTCAAACATTACATGTTGGCACATAAGATAAAGCTCATCGCCAAAATTGACCCCCTCAAGTATCTACTATCAAAGGCAATGCTCACAGGAAGAATGGAAAATGGGTGATGATATTGTCAGAGTATGGCATCGAGTATGTAGAGAGGAAAGCAATCAAGGGACAATTTATTGCAGATCAACTAGCAGAAGCACCTATTTATTCTGAGAATCCTCTTTTCTGAGAGTTTCCAGATGAATCCATCTTTAACCTCAACATAGCCGACCACTAGAAACTATACTTTGATGGCTCATACACACAACATGGGTTAGGAGCTGGTGTCTTTTTCATCACCCCACAAGGGGATTGCATACCAAGGTCATACAAGTTGGCATTTCCTTTCACTAATAATATTTTAGAATACGAGGCCTTAACCATAGGTCTCAGGATAGCAGTGCAATGGAACATCATAGCTCTCAAAATGTATGGAGACTCTCAGTTGATCATAAATCAAGTCAACAATGAATATCGGACTAAGGATGACAAGCTCACTCCATACAAGAGATTGGTGGAAACTCTAAAAGAATCCTTCATTGAAATAACATTTGAGCAGATTCTTAGAACCAACAATAGAGCAGGAGACACCATGGCAACAATTGGGTCCCTATTAGACATCCCTCACAATGTTCCAAAATATGAGTTCTTGATCGAGCAGCTTCTTGTTCCCGCATTCGAGGTATTGGAATCAGAATATGTGTGTGAAATCATTGGTCCTGGTGATCCTTGGTATCATGACATTTACACGTATCTTCGACTAAGAGTCATACCCGCTAACCTACCATCAAACCTAAAATGAACCTTTATTAAAAATGCATCCAGATTTGTCATCCTAGGTGATACCCTATACCGTAGAAGCATAGAAGGTACCTTACTGCGCTGCTTAAACGCTGAGGAGGCATTAACCGCTCTAACTGAGGTTCACAATGGTATCTGTGGTTCACACTCGAGCGAAATGACCATCGCTAAGAAACTACTAAGGATGGGGTATTATTGGCCCACAATGGAAAGAGAAGCACATGGTCATGCTAGAAAGTGTCTGCAATGTCAATAGCATGGGGACCTCATCCATGCTCCATCCCAAGAGCTTCATTCCATCGTCACACCATGGCCCTTTTCGTAGTAGGGACTCGATCTCATTGGGAAAATCACACCCACCTCATCTAACGGCCATAAATTCATCATAACTGCAACAAAGTACTTTACTAAGTGGGTGGAGGCCATACCCATGACGTATATAACTGGGAAGCAGATTTCAAAATTCATTTTGAACTATCTCATATGCCACTATGGTGTTCCACAAGCCATTATCTCAGATAATGGGACACCATTCAAGAATCAGGAAGTCCGCGACTTGTGTGAGAAATTCAAAATCCAACATCGCTTCTCCACCCCATACTATCCCCAAGGCAATGGCCAAGTAGAAGCTACAAACAAAACCATTTTGAAAATCCTCAAGAAAACAGTCAATGACGTAGGTCATGACTGGCATTTGTAGCTTAATCCTGCCCTCTGGGCCTATCGAACCAGCATCCGTACACCCATCGGTGCCACCCTCTTCTCCTTGGTCTACGGATCAAAGGCCGTACTCCCCATTGAGATCGAACTCCCATCCCTTAGGATATCACTGCAAAATCTCATCACAGATGAAGAGTACCAGGTATCAAGGCTAAATGAGCTAGAGTTACTGGATGAGTTTACGTATCGACGCCTCGAATCATTTGAAAGTTCACGACTCAAAAGGAGCTATAATAAGAAAATCGAAGGTGGACTTCCAAGTCGGAGAACCGGTCTTAAAAGAAAATCAGAAAATGTCCCGAACCCAAGCAAAGAAAGGCAAGTTCGAACCCCATTAGGACCATTCGTCATAACAACAAGTTACAAAATAAGCATATCAGCTATCAACACCTGAAGGGGAACCTCTATCAGCCCATGAATAGCTTCCATCTCAAAAAGTTTTATGCCTAAATCTTTCAAGGTATAGAACCAAAAATCCAAAAAATTAGAAAATGTCCTAAAAAATGGTTACCTTTGGTAAAACCTCGCAAATAGGCGTCTTGGCAACAACAAAAAAAAAGCAAAAATCCAAAAAATCAAAAAATGATTAAAAATAGTAAAGAAAAAATCGGCCCTCTAGTGAAAACTACTTCGTGGCACTTTGGCAAGTCACCTTGGTGAAAACTGGCAAACAGCCTTTGTGTAAATAAAGCACTTTCCATCCACCAGATCTTTACGCTTGTTCTATCATCCATCCATTTCGCTTCATCATCCATCGACTCAGGTCTCCGGGCCCATCACTCATCCACTCGTGATCCGCACCATAGATTGGTCCTGTTTTCTTATCATGATCCCTCCTAGTACTACTCGGCCCATCCTCAAGGTCAATTTGTCCTACCTTTATTAGAGTAGTCTATTACATCACGTTGGGGGCATGTTCGTATCGGATCGGATTCGTGTATGATCTTAAAGTCCTCAAATTAGAAAATCCAAAAACATCAAAACATTAGAAAATCCAAAAACATCAAAACATCAGAAAATCCAAAAACATTAAAACATCAGAAAATCCAAAAACATCAAAACATATCAAAATCCAAAAACAAGTCAAAAAGTCAATCAAAAAGTAAAAAAAAGAGTCATCTTGTCAAACTACATCGTCTCTGAGCTTGAACGTAGGCAAGGTTGATCTTTGATCATCCCCTGAGACACTTGGGTAAGTCTTTTAGGAGTCTGTCATAATAAACTGACATCTCATCATGTATATCTTCATTTGTAAATCGGTCAAGTTGTCATTCGAACTACGTGGTCTCTACGTATATAACGTAGGCAAGGCTAATCTGTTGATCATCCCTCCAGACCCCTAGGATAGGTCTTTAGGTTAGTCTCTTGGTCAAAATCTCAAAAAATCCCAAAACATTGAGAAAATCAAAAAATCAAAACAGTTGTAAAATCTCAAAAAAATACCAAAAACAACCTCAAAACGTTGCAAAAAATCAAAAACATCCAAATATTTGAAAAAAAATCCATCCGCCTCATCTCGCTTGCACCCGCAATAAACACCATCCATAATAAACTGATCATCATCGTCAACCTTTGGTGAAACAGTTAGAAACAAGTCTAGCAGCTTAAAAGTAAAACTCCAAATGTCAAGTCTTAAGTCTAAGTCAGTGCGTAAGCAAGTTGGTCATCTCTTTGTATTGGTAGCTCATCATCTGAATCAATCCCATATCAATCATCCCTTAGAACACTTTGGATAAACGAAATGACGTGTCGCCATCCACTAACATGTCCTAGGATGTATCCTTCCTACAATGGGCATTATCTTTTGGCAATAAATTTCGGTTATCATCCTTAGAAAAAACATCCTCTTTCCGTTAGCGGTATTGAAGAGCATCAGTTTGTTTGTTTACTTGGTCTTTATCTTTTGACTTGTCTTATTTCGCGCTCATTCCAAGGACGTCTCGATGATATCCCAAAATAGAGGGTTTAGAGAAATAGGAATGGGGCAATGATCATTATCTTTTGTCTGCTATGCTTGTTGGACGCTCTTGTAATATAACCTCAGCGAATACTTGCTTTGTTAGATATGTATGGAAAAGGTCTAGGGAAACTTGTTGACTATTGCATGGATAGGTTTACCTTTCCATGTTTTGGTCCGAGGTGCCTGAAACTTTTAGAGTGCATCCTAGCAAGGTTTTTGTATGTCAGGTGTGAACAAGAATACTCTTCTTTGCTTGTCAAGTCAAAGTTCATCTCACTAGGTACAACACCATCCTGGTTTTCTATACCTTGATGCATCGTACCACGTGTGTTATCAAACATAAGAAAATTTGGCCCTTTGAAAATCCCAATTCCTTGGCAAGTAATCATCATCATCATCATTTGCATTTGCATCATCTTGTGTCTTGTTGAAATGACTTCTTCTTTTCTTACTAACCGCACTAACAAGGTACTATGACAGTTGATCATCATCACCATCATCGTCATCGATCCTGCATCCACAAATCATTAGCATATTGTATAAACATATCATACAAGAAGCATGCGCATTGCATTTTAATCATCATATAAACATGTTATCATAAACATTCTTCATAGATAGATACATCCATTTCAATAACATTTCACTTATTACATTGCATCTCATGGCATTATATTAATCATTGCAGAAACATTCATTTGCATTTCACAACCATTTCATATTACCATCTATCATATAAATCATCACATAACATTTACAGAAGAATTTCACAATCATTTTTTGCATAATCATAAATAATAGGTATTTAAGCATTTAATCCAAATGCATACTTGCATAACATCATGACATCATCACATTTATATTACATTGCATCACTTTGCATTAACATAACATCGCATCCTCATATCACTTTGCATCGCATACATTACATCATCATTTATTACGTTTAGGATAATAACATTTGTTATTCTAAGCATCTCATAAAACCACCTCATTATGCATTAACACCATTTGCATCATATCACAACCATTACATCATCCATATCATCTCATAAATAGCATCATAAATCAATTATTGCATAAACCATTCCACATAGGCATAAACATGCAAAATTCATTATAAACAAAACATATACCCATCCATTCATAAACATTTCATAAGCACAATTTACATATCATTTCACATGTGCACCATAGATCATATCATTTCACATATCGATAATCTCATTTGCATTATCATAATTAGATCATCATATAGATAACATCATTCCACATCATATCATAGGTTAGCATAATATAGATCTATTAGTCATAATCATTTGCATAAAATCATTAGAAATAAATGCATCCATAACATATCGAAGTAATAAACCATCCATGCATAAAAGAGAACACGATACATCGCATCAAAATCATCATCGGATATATATCATCAACAATGTCACTGTCATAGTACAAAGAATAAATCGGATCACTGTACATGTGTCAATTAGTACAAAAGGCCCACCGGGGCTATCAAAAAGGAGCCCATAAGGCACAAAAAATATATATATCATCTCGATCAAGCTTGATCTCTGTGAATGCTACCCTCACCTCTGTCACCATGACCCTCTGCTGGTTTGTGGCTGGCCCGCTCTGAGTACTCAGGGACCCACTCTGCTCTAGGTACTGTCTCATGATAGGCCCGTTGGTAATACTCTGCCTCTTGTATAGCATCCCTGTAGGATCGAACTGACACTATACCCTGGGAGGAGGAGGCTTTCATGCTCTCTATCTGTTGTCTGTGGCCTAGCTCAGTGGCTTCCTGTAGCTCTGCAGCCTGTCTCTGCTGCACGGCCTGATCCCTCTCAGCCCTGAGCTGCTCTCTCTCCGTTGTCACCGCCTGAACCTAGGCCTACAGCTACGCAATCAAGATGTCTCGTGTGTCTTCTTGTCCTACTGGTTGTACCCATGGCTGCATGTGAGGCTGATCCTCACCCTCAGCTCGTAGTGGTGGAACTAGCGGCTCCTGTTGTTGATCCTACATGTGTACATTTCCATGACCTGGTGGGACTAGGAGTAAACATGGTGGATCCTGTCGAATCTCAACCCTCTGTCCTCATCCCCGTCCTCTCCCTCTGCCCCTGACTCTGCGCGGATTTGGGTCCTCACCTAGAATGGTCAACTAAAGTGGAGGTCGGAACCAGTCCCTATAGGCCTGAGTGGTGCCTGGATCTGCTAAACCTTGATCATAAGCCCACGGTCAAGCTACCAAATGCCTAAAATTTTTGACCGCCATTGAGGCAGGAATGTACTGTCCCCATGACACCTGTATCATGCTGCGAGTGAAGACGGCTACATAGTCGTCATCAGGTCGATCCTGCGACTCTCCGAACTGACGTTGCATGCACCCGAGCAGGTGCCTCTCGATCATGGTATGCTCTCGCCCCTGCATATACCGGTCTTGGTGGCAATAAAATAACTGATCGGCATCGTCAGCCCATCCGGGCTGACCAAGGTACGGTCGCCAAGTGAAAAATAACATCTCGTCTAAGATCCGCCTCCAATAGGGGATCCCGTGCTCACCAGTGTGTGTAAAGGACAAACCGCCTCTGTATCGTGCCACGAGGGCATTGTCTGCCCCCATCGGAACTGGAACGACACGTGGTCGTAGCACAAAAATGTGCTCCCATGCCCAGACGTGAAGTAAAGTCACCCCAACCCCCACCGCTCTACTGTCCATGTAGACATACTAGTGTAGGTCCCTGTAAAGCGAAGCTAGAAGAACACGCCCCCATGCGAAACAAACCAGCCTGTCTCGGACCATCTGCTCCCAGCAGTGTCCCCAGTTGGGACTGAAATATCGCCCTCGTCTGTCTGGGGCAACAAGACTCGAAATGATAGCTGCAACCGCCCAGCGGTAGGAAGGTGCTATGACCCTGTATCGCTCTAGCTCTATCTTCCCCTCGCGGAAGATGATGTCCCGTGTGGCAAGGATTATGCAGCAAGACTCACGCCCCTCATCCATATCGAAGATCGCCCATTTCCCATGAATCAACAATCGTAGAATATGCCAAATGTCCTCCAGAGTGACGGTGGCCTCGCTAGTAGGGAGATGAAACGAAGACATCTTGTTGTGCCATCTCTCGGCCAGCGCTGACAACATCCCTAGGTGAGTGCGCACAGGTGTTGTGTA
Organism: Sequoia sempervirens; assembly: GCA_007258455.2. Taxonomy (NCBI): domain Eukaryota; kingdom Viridiplantae; phylum Streptophyta; class Pinopsida; order Cupressales; family Cupressaceae; genus Sequoia; species Sequoia sempervirens. The sequence goes on along the minus strand of VDFB02120019.1, from coordinate 44,589 downwards.
TGCAATGTGCCACAACCCCACAACCCCGAGCCGATCTTGGTCCCTATCACTCAGGTCTCGTAGGACGCTAGCCAAATCTCGCAACTGATGCTCCCGAGAGTAGAGCTCCCTCGCAGCATCCTACATCAGGGAAGGTCAACGTGTTAAAAATTTTGAAAAATTTCTAGTCATGTGCTCTAGAAACTTCCCCAGCGGTGCAGTTTTTGATGGCATCGCAGCTTGATTTTAATCAAACTGCAACGCTAGAGCCCAAAAAGAGGCAAAAATTCACCGCCGCGGTGCACTTTCCCTTCTAGGATCGTAGTTTTCGTGAAATGGGTGATGTTGCGTTGCACTTTGTCAAATCAGCCCGCTGATCCCGAGCCCAGCGTCAAAGTCTTTAAAATCTGAACTGCACTGCTGCGGTGCAGTTTGAATGTCGAGCGACACTATATATCGCCGCTGAATGCGAGCCGCCCCTTTAAAGCATTAATTAAAAAAATGAAGCTTGGGTAAGGACCACATACTGGTGCATTGATGCCAGGTGGTCGCTGGTATGTCCAAACTCGATTAGTGATGTGTAGGGGAAGCTGTCGTTGTGCCATATCACCGGAGAGTCAGAGCTAAAAATCTCAAGGTTGCTAGCTGAGGTGTGTGAAAATGACTTGAAAGTGACCCCTCGGGCCCCTTTTAAGCCTAAAAATTAGGGTTTTTTCACCTTGTTTGGCTATCCTGCTAGGGTTTTGGACCCCCGAACCACTTTCTGTCTGGTTGAGGCTTGTTTTTCATCATTTTATTGCGTTTAGACACATTTTTAGCCTCCTGGAGCCTTTTCGGACCTATCAGGTACTTTGTCCTCTTTTTTTGTGAGATCACCCAAAAATTGGAATTTTCGTCCAATCTCTCGAGGGGGCATTATATTGGCATATTCTCTCCCGCCAGGCAGCAGTGGGGCAAGTTTTTAAATATCAAAATTTTTTGGCTTTGATTGAGATTGTTTATTCTTTGAACCAACGCAACAAGTGCATTGCTTCAAAGAGGGGCAAAATGTAGACATGTAAAATATACTAATTGACATTGTGCATCTGATCCTGACTTACTAACATCATTTCTTCCTGAATCATCCCTCGATCTAACCATTTAATCAAATTCTCCTATCTGATTAAATTCATCAATATTCCTCTCTTAATTAAATAAATCATTTTATCTAATCAAGTAATCTCTTTTGTTAATTAAATCAATCCATCTAATCTAATTATCCCTATTTAATTAAATAATCAATTTATTTGATTAAATCTCTAAAGTCTATCCATTAAATTAAATAAATTAAACCTTATTTGATTTAATCTAACACCATCTCTTTTAATTAAATAAATCAAAATCATTGTTTAATTAACCTCTTGTCATATTCCTCTCTTATTTGATTTAAATAAATCCAAAATTGGAGTCAAATAGGTCACATCATCTAACCTCTCTCATTAAATTAATTAATCCTTGATTAATTTAATCTCATCTCATGTCCCATCCTCTAGATAATGCAAGTTGCACATGAAAATAGATTTAATTCATTTATTAAATCTCTATTTTCCTCACAAGGCATCTTTGGAATATTCTCTCAATTTGAATTCAAAAATTCCAAGTCAACATGTACATCCAACAAGGCAATAACTTCATCTTACATGTCCTTTGCCTTGAGCCAAGTGGCATTTATTGTATTTTCCCTTCCCTCTTACAAGTCATTTTAACAAATTTGAAATTCAAATTTATGCATTTATTGGCACAAACCCCAAATCTTGCACATCCTCCATCCATTCATAGCTTGACAAGTGGTATCATGCCATTGGATGAATGTTAGTCCGACATTGCTCAAATTTGGACATTCATCCATCTTGGAATTCTATAAATAAAATGCTCATATCCTCATTTCATCATCCACAATCTAGGCAAAGTTACCATGCTCAAATATCTCTTGAATTTCATCCATCATTATTGAGTCATAGCTAGGTTTTTGCAGATTTTGGCTTGGAGTTCTCATTCTTCACCAACAAAGTGGATCAATCATCTTCAACACATCAAGTTTTCATCATAGGAATTGGGAAAGGGCCAATTTTCACATCAAATTGGCACCAATTCCCCCATGGGATCAAGAGTTTTCTTTTCTAATTAAGATTTAATCTTGGTTTTGTAATTTACATTTTTTTCTTTCCTATTTTCTTCCTAATTTGAATGTTGTAGATGGATTTCATGGGGAAACCTTGTTTTGGCTTGCATTTCCTTGTCTAACTCGTTTACTCATATTGTTTTACAGACACCAAGGTTGGGGTTCATACAAAACCTATTGTTGTTGACAAGCACCTAAAGAATCTTGACCTTGGATGTATCCTTGAAAAGATAACCATTTGTGGCAAAGGTAGCCCTGTTAAAAATGTCAAAGCTCCTCCTTAGTTACCAGCATCCACAGGTCTACCTTTAGATAACTATACCTTTGATATCACCAATGTGTATAATGAAGACCCCATCACTGACCTACCCATGTTATTTGAGGATTCCTCCCTTTTTATGATAAGTACCCTATCTTTTGAGCCAAGTAACTAGACCTATGAACTAAAACTTGTCTTACCCCAACTCATCGATTATGACCATTAGGGACCACTGATCTTAGACACATTCAAAAATGATGAGGATCTCTCATAATTCATGGGACTGCAAGATACTCTACCATATGGAGATCATAAAATAGGGTTTGATATTGAGCTAGATACACATGCATACTATGGGGAAACAATTGAATCTCTTAGTTGTAAAATAGAAAATCTAAGAGTAATATCTAGGTCTTTAAGTGAAAACCACACTGTGGCACTTTTTGACCTAAAAATAGTAAAAACAAAGGACATATGCGACAGTGAAAACCTCTCTGAGGCTCCAAAGGATGAGGGATTCAATCTTCCCCTTAGTGTTATTCATCAGGAAAAATTAGCAGTACTAGCAAAAAAGTGAAACTCGATCAATCTAGGAATAAAGGAAACACCACACATCACTTTCTATGCAGAATCACTTTTGACCGAGGAACATGAACTTCTAGCTGCATTTTTTAGAGAAATAAAGGTAAACTTTGCATGGACCTATGCTGACATGCCTAGTCTTGATCCAGAGGTGGTGATTCATCATCTAGCCATCTATCCAGAGGTGAAACGTGTAGGAAAAAATTTGAGAGAGATGAATCTATAGATTGCATTACTGGTCAAACTTGAATTACATAAACTCCTTGATGTTGGCTTCATATGACCAATTGATTATCTCAAATGGGTTTCAAACCTTGTACCTATTTCTAAGCCCATTGGGGGCATTTGCATCTGCACTAACTTCAAGGACCTAAATAAAGCATGCCCTAAGGATGATTTCCATCTCCCAAATATATACATGATTGTGGATATGATGGTAGGGCATGAAATGCTATCATTAATGGACGGGTTTTTAGGGTACAATCATATTATGATAGCTAAGGATGATCAACATAAGACAACTTTCACCTGCCCATGGGGGAATTACTATTGGAACATGATGCCATTTGGGTTAAAGAACACCAGATCTACATACCAAATAGCTATGATGCTAATTTTTCATGACATGATTCACAAATCTGCAGAGGATTATGTAGATGACATATTAGCCAAATCAAGAAAGCGTCGGGACCACATAGTGGTACTAAGCTCCATCTTTGACAGGATAGAAGAGTACAAGGTTAGACTCAATCCTAAGAAGTGTGTCTTCAGTGTGTAATCATGAAAGCTCCTAGGGTATATTGTATTAATGAGGGGAATCAAGATAGACCCAACAAAAGTTAAAGCAATTTTGGAAATGGAAGCACCACAGACACTGAAGTGGTTAAGGGGTTTCCAAGGAAGGTTCCAATCCATTTGTTGATTCATAACACAGTTAGAAAATAAGGCTATCCCATATTCTTATCTACTCCACAAGGGGGTATCATACAAGTGGGATGAGAAATGTGATCAAGCATTCAATAAAATCAAAGAATACTTGCTAACGCCACTAGTCCTCATGCCACCAATTAAAAAAAAACCATTGATACTCTACATATCAACAACAACAACAACACTTAGCACTATCTTAGCTTAGCATGATGAAATAGGGAAAGAGAGAGTCATTTACTATATCAGTAGAACCATGTTGGGACATGAGCTGAATTATACATTCATCAAGAAGGCTTGCATCGCAGTAGTGTTTCTTACACAAAAATTCAGGCACTACATGTTGGCTCATCAGATTAAGCTCATCACCAAAATAGATCCTCTCAAGTATCTACTCTCTAAAGCAATGCTCATAGGGCGAATGACTAAGTGGGTCATGATCCTAACAAAATATGACATAGAGTATGTAGAATGGAAAGTCATCAAAGGACAGGTAATTGCAGATCAACTAGCAAAGGAACCTATAAATTTAGAGAACCCATTGGTATCTGAATTTCTAGATGAGTCAATCTTCAATCTAAGTGGATGGATTAGGAGTGAGATTCTTCTTCATCACACCACAAGGAGATTGCATACCAAATTCATATAAGTTATCTTTTCCGTGCATCAATAATATTGTTGAGTATGAGGCTCTTGTCATAGGACTCAGAATTGTAGTACAATGGCAGATTATGGCACTTAAGGTCTATGGGGACTCATAGATAATCATCAACTAGGTCAATGATGAATACCAAACAAAGGATGATAAGCTTACTCCATACAAGAAACTGGTAGAGAGTCTCAAAGAATTCTTCATCGACATCACATTTGAGCAAATACCAAGGGCAAACAACAGAGCAGCTAATGCTATGGCAACAATTGGATCATTACTAGATATCCCATGCAACGTCTATAAACATGAATTCTTGGTAGAGTAGCTTCTCGTACCAGCTTTCGAGGTACCATATTTTGAGTTCGTGTGTGAAATCATTGGTCCTGGTGATCCTTGGTACCACGACATATTTACATACCTGAAAAATAGGAGTCCTCCTCACTGATATCACCTCAAACCTCAAAAGGACCTTTATTAAGAAGTCAACCCATTTCGTTATCTTAGGTGACACCCTGTACTGTAGAAGTATCGAAGGAACCCTTTTACGATGCCTTAACCTTGAGGAAGCTTTGATTGCTTTAATTGAGGTACATGATGGCATTTGTGGTTCACTATTCTAGTGGTATGACCTTGGCCAAGAAACTATTGAGAATGGGGTACTACTGGCCTACAATGTAAAAGGAATCCCATGATCATGTTCAAAGATGTTTGCAATTCCAACAGCATGGGGATATCATCCATGCACCAGCTCAGGAGCTCCAATTGATTATAACACCTTGGCCCTTTTCACAATGGGAGCTCGATCTCATTGAAAAAATCACTCCCACCTCATCCAATGGACACAAGTTCATTATCACCACCACAGAATACTTCACGAAGTGGGTAGAAGTCATTTCCATGAACTACATCATAGGGAAGTAGATTTCCAAGTTCATCCTGAACTATCTCATTTGCCACTACGGTGTTCCACAAGCCCTTATCTCAGATAACGAGACACCTTTCAAGAACCAGGATGTTCGAGAACTATGCCAAAAATTCAATATCCAACATTGCTTCTCCATTCCATACTACCCCCAAGGTAATGGCCAAGATGAGGCTTCTAATAAAACCATCCTAAAGGTCCTCAAGAAAATAGTTAATTAAGTTGGTCGTGATTGGCACTTACAGCTAAATCCTACTCTATGGGCCTATCAAACGAGTATTCACACACCTATAGGTGCAACCCCTTTCTCCCTAGTCTACAGATCATAAGACATCCTTCCCATTGAGATCATGCTCCTATCCTTAAGAATATCATTGCAGAATCTCATTACTGATGAAGAATATCGGGTGTCACAGTTGAATGAGCTAGAATTATTGGATGAGCAACGCATGGATGCTTTGAACCATCTACAAGTGTACCAAAGCCATCTCAAGTGAAGCTACAATAAAAAGATCAAGATTCAGACCTTTCAAGTCAGAGAGCTCGTATTGAAGGAGAATTAGAAAAATATACCAAATCCAGACAGCAAGGGAAAATTTGAACCTAATTGTTTGGGACCCTTCATCATCATTGCAAGTTATAAATTAGGAGCATATCAGCTATCTATGCCCAAAGGTGAGCCTTTGTAGGAGCCCTTCAATATCCACTTGTGCACTAGTTGTCTCTTTTCCCTTGGAGAGAATGTGTTGGTATCTGCCCTGACACTAAATAATTTGCAATGTCAACATACCAGGGTGCATGTACATTAAGAGAAAACAAATGCTCATCTGGAAATGAGTCATCTACTACCCCTTCTATAGATTGTGTAGGAAACCTTGAAAAAAATCCGCTACTACATTAGCCTTCCTAGGCTTGTCCACTATTGTGATATTAAATTCCTATAGAAGGAGAATCCATCTAACCAGCCTACCCCCTACCACCAGTTTTTTCATCACATATCTTATAGTTGTATGATCTATGTGGATAAAAATTTCATATCCATTGATGTAATGCATAAATTTGTTGATGGCATATACTATTGCTAGCATTTCCTTCTCTGTAACAGTGTAATTTAGCTCTGCTCCTTGCAATTTTTTTCTAATGTAGTAAATAACAAATTCTTTAGTACCTTCTTTCTAACCCAAAACTACTTCAATATAAAAATTTGAAGCATCAGTGTGTATATGGAAGGATAATGTCCAATTTTCCCCTCTCAAAATAGGTTCTTTGGTTAAGGTTGCTTTAAGTTCCTTAAAAGAATGTTAGCACTTTGATGTCCAGCCAAATTCTATATCTTTAGTTAGTAGAACAAATAGTGGTGTTGCAATCTTACTAAATTCTTTAATGAACCTCCTATAATAGCCTACATGGCTAAGGAAGCTTCTAACATCTCTTTGCCTCTATGGAACATGTAATGTAGAAATGATCTCTATCTTATGTGGGTCAACTTGAATCCCTTCACTGGATATGAAATTCCCTAAAACAATTCCCTATGTCATCATCATAAAGCACTTTTCATTACTTATGGACAATTTGTTTTCTTTACATCTTTTCAATATCTTTTTCCAGATTGGTAAGGGCTTCTTCATAAGTTTCCCCATATGTGGTGAAGTCATCCATATATATCTCCATAGATTTATGAGCATAATCAAAGAAGATGCTAAGCATTGCCTTTTGAAAAGTAGCTAGAGCATTGCATAACCCAAAGAATAGGACAAAATAGGAATAAGTACCCCAAGGGCATGTGAATGTTGTTTTGTCTTGATCCTTTGGAGTGATCTTGATCTAATTGTAGCCACTAAAACCATCCAGAAATGAAAATTACTTCTTCCCTACTAGAGAGTCAAGTATTTGATCATTGAAGGGTAATAGGAAGAAATCTTTCCTAGTGGCTGCATTTGGCTCCCTATAATCTACACATACCCTCCATTTTCCACCTTTTTAGGAACAATAACTAAGGGTGATACCCATTCACTATCAGATATAGGATAGATGAAGCTTGCATCAAGTAGTTTTTGGAGTTCAACTTTAACTATTTCTCTCAAACCAGGGTTCATTCTTCGTTGAGGCTATTTAATGGGTCTAAAGCCATGATTTCTATAGATCCCATGCATACATAGATCAGGATTTATCCCATTCATGTCATGGTAGTCCCATGCAAAGGCTGCTACATGTGCCTACAACACTTTCTTCAAGGAATTTTGCTACTCTTATATTAATGCATTGTTTATGTTCAGTATTTTTCCTAGAAAATTTTCTATTATTTTGGATGAGGTTTGGACAAATGATAGATCAAGTCCAGAAATATTTGGTATACACTATTGTTGCAGTAAGGAATGGAAAATCTGAGATATTTCTTCTAGTGAATTAGCAGGTATAATGTTCTGCAAAGGATCTTGTAGGCATGAAAGTAAATCCTGTTGTTGTGGGTTCATACTGTTGTCATTTTATATTATGTGAGCAATCAGATCATCTTCATCATAATTATCCAACAAAGGGCTACGTTTTATTGTCATTAAAGTTTGTAGGGAATAGTGGTCATCCTCATCCAAGGTGGGCCATATAGTTTTCTCAAGATCAACATAAGGTTGGGTTGGAGGATAGAGTACCAATTTCTTGGTCACAATACAATTATATATTATCATATTTCTAGACCTACAGCCTATGAATGCATTAGCTGTAGCTAACCATGGTCTACCTAGAATGATTGGATATCCTGTAAGGTTGACCTTTGGCTATAAATCTATGAAATCAGTAAGATATTCCCAAGAATCTAATGCTATAACTAAATCCTCAATAATTCCCTCTGGCTTTACTATTGACCTATCTACCAACTGTAAAATAGTAGGTGTAGGTCTAAGGTTGGCCAATTGAAGGAGTTGCATTGTTTCCTTAGTCATGACATTTATTTTTCCCCCTAGGTAAATCAAGGTGTTCTTGATAAGGATCCCATTAATCTTAACATCCACTACTGGACTACCAGGAGTTGTGTATTTAGGGACAGTTATGTTCCCTAGCATAATATCAACAAGGTTTCCTAGGACATGAACTGTCTGAGGATCCTTCTTTTTTCTTCCTGGTTTCTTAAGACATAGGTCCCTCACAATCTTGGTATAAATTGGGATGTCCTTGATAGCTTGGATGATAGGAATCTTGATACTTACATTCTTTAGCTTACCTAATAGGTTTGTCTCAGCTTGACTTTGATGTCTTGGTATGGCTAAGCATTCAAGAAATGGAGGTTTTGGACTTAAGATAGTTTGGTTTACTTGATTTGACTCAAGTTCTAGGGTTGGATTATCTAGAGCTTCAACTATAGGTTCCTCATCTTCAATTTTAGTAATTTGTGGGGATGAAGGACTGGCTAGTGTTTTTCCTAGCCTAAGGTGGACATCACTCACCTCTACCCCATAGGTGGGATATTGCATAGCCTCATTAGTATAAGCCTGTTGGATAGGCTTGTTGTTAGGGTTAGGTGTAGGTTGGGTAGCTAACTATGGTGCTCTTGGTGGTTGGGATGTTGGATTGAATGGATTAGGCATAATGGCTTGTTGTTGAAGTTGAGGAGGGAGAAAAGGCTGCTGGTAATTCATATTTTGATGCTGCCACTGTTGGAATTTTTTCCATTGTGGTTGCCACTGGTTTTGTTGTGTTGGCCATTGAGGATTATAATTGGAACCTTGGAAATTTTGTTGTGACCATGAATTTGGTTGCTGCTAGTTCCATTTTTGTTGAGGTTGTTTACATTGTTGAGGGTTTCACCATTGATTTTGGTTACTTGGCCAAGGTTGAGAATTCCAAGCAGAGAATTATGATTTCCAATTGGAAAAGATGAATTGAAATTCAAAGGGTCTTGTGGAATACCTTGTCTTTTTTTCCATGGACTTCTTTGAGCTATGTCAAATAACTTTCCATCCTCTCCTTCAAGTGGTTGAAAATCAGGTTTCTTTGTTCTATTCTCTTGAATGCTAGCCACCCTCTTGCATTTGTAGTTTGCTTTCCTTTGTCTACAACTGGGGCAGTATTAAGTAAGCATTGCTTCAGCCTCCTCTTACTTCTTTTTTATATGGAGAGTGTCCAACTGAGTTTCTAGGTGACTGATAATGTCCTCCTTCATGTTGGAAAACAAATTACTTAACTCTATCTTTGAAACCCCATTAGATGATTTGCCAATGGTGGATGTCCTCTCTCCTCTTGGCTTCTTAGTGAACGTCTTGGAGTAATTTATACAAACCCTTCAGATTTATTCAAACGGTAGTTGAGAAACATCCACTTTCCTAATAAGATTGAGGGAATCCATACAATCCTCATTGAATCCCCTAAAAAATACTAACTTGAGGGATTCTTCAGATAGCTTGTTCTGTGGATTTTTCTTTAAAGAGAATTGGAATATCTCCACATAGTCCTCTAATGGCTCATCCTCCTTTTGTGACATTCTAAAAATGCAATCTCTCCTCCTATCAAGTCCTCTATAATAGTCTTGGTATTTTCCCAAGAATAATGTTTTCATGGTATCCCAATCTGTAATAACATCCTTGCCCAATCCCATAAACCATCTCAGAGCAACATCTTTTAGAGTGGCAAGAAAGAGCTTGATCCTATGAGCATTAGAGGTATAGTCATAGCTCCTACATAGGACATTAAACTCAAACAAATTTTTTTCTAGATCTTTAGTCATCAAACCATAAAAGGTTGGTAATGCCAAAGGAGGAATATTCTTCATCATAGTAGCCCTTTCTTGGTTGGTGATTGGGAACTCAAAGGTCACATGTTTAGGTGGATCATCCACTGCATCACCCATGGTTCGGTATGCCCCCTCTGTGGGTGTAGTAGAGATTGGTGAAATGGAAGATTCCTCTTTAGTAGTACCCTCACTCTGATTACTGTAGTCACCAATATCTTCTCTGGCTTGTTGACTTGTAGAGGAGAAGAACCTTCCCAATGTGTCTCTCTGCCTCCACATACAATAGGTAAACTTTGTATAGCAATGGCTCCTGCACAATGTTAGTAGAATGTTCTAGTATTTGATAAGATTAAACCTAACAGTCCAAATGTTGAAAAAAAAAGTGTAAACTATAAAAGCTTGGAAAAATAAGTCCATGAAGATAGAACCATCCCTGATAATGGCACCAAAAATGTAGAGTCCTTTTAATGCCTAATAAACTTGGTAATCACTCAATTCAGGGGAAAACCTAGTTGAATAGTCCACTTGACATTGAAAAGAATTTCATTAGATCATCGGCCAGGGCTAGAAGACTTGTGATGGCATTGCAACTATATGTGCTTTCAAAAACCTAAGGTTACCTAAATTATTCTAGTGAAGGTATTAAAATTGCTGGAAAATCATTAGAATACATAACAATGAAAGAAGTAAAGCTACCACTTTGGTTACGGGTACCTACAACTTAGAATGTAACTGAATTGTTGCTAATAGATAAAGTGTCAAAACTAATTGGAACTATTATCTAAACCTATTCTACACTCTAGAGTACTATAAGTTAAATGAATGCAATTATAAACACAAACAATAATTATGGATAACTTGATATGAGAATATATCTTGATTGATTATGCAATTATGAAGTAACTACTTAACAAAAATAAAATCTATAAATGTAGTGAAGGGCAGTACTTGAGTGGCCCTTGCTCAGGTGGTTGTCTCCACTATTTACTAAACCAAATCTAATTCTTCAAATCAACTCAATCACATTAACTCAAAATCATTCATTACTCAATCTAGAATATCACATGAAATCTTGCTCAAAGATTGTATTCAGAAAAACCATATTTGAACAATCATCATGTCTGTGTAAATGATAGCTAAAAACTGAAAAGTGTTTCGTACCCAAATCCATAACTAAAAACTAATCAACTCCTCATTCTAAAGACTCAACCATTAGCTATATACATGCACAAGGGAGTTTATTTTGAACACAACTCTAAACAAAAATCATTAATCACAACTCTCCTAGATATTAGAGCATAATTAAAATTCGGCTATCCTAACTACAACTGAAAAGAAATAAGAATCCAAATAGGATTAGAACTCTGAAATAACAAAACTGAAATGTGGAACATAAGATCAATTATGTTAGAATCCTAATGATAACAAGGTTCTCCTTCTTAAATTCCTTTATTATTGTCATAATGATGCACAATTGTCTTCATTAGGTGTCTCAATGTTGTTGTTATTGTGTTCAATGTATTCAGGAACATCCCCTACTTCGCTATCCAAGAACTCTACATTCAATAGTTGTTGCGGGCTACAATGTCTTCTTAGGTTGCAAGGGGCTAGTTCATAAAACACATACACAATACTAACTACCATGATTTAACATAGATATTAATTACAATCCATACATATTCACATATAAATCAAACAACATCATTATATCATAACTGCATTTCCATATACTTTAACCAAGTTCAAGGTTTGCATAATAAACATAAAGGATGCATACTATAGGAATAATTGTCTTAAGAATGTCTGATAAGTAGCATAAAGATAACAAAAAAATAGCTAATAAATAGACTCATCGATCTCAACATTCCTTTGTTGGTTTTGACTCACATGTAGAAACATATTATCACTTAATATTATATGGGAATGAGCCTTACTTTCTTTTACCTCGCACTTACTAATCAGGCATATATCTTGGGCAATGTTTGTACAAATATCTTCAACTATCAAGAGCAAGTCTTTATTCAATAAAAGCATCTCCACTATAAAATTTCAAAGAGTAAATCCAACATCACAAAAATGTTTCACAAGACTGAGTTTTTCTTGCAATAAATGTGGCCATTTTTGTGTCTTTTACTATGAAAATTTACATGAGTGCATAGTATCCAAAGAACATACTTTGATATCACTTGTAATAACTTACATTGATTTTACATAGATAATTTCTAAAAAAATGTATTATATAAGAAAAAAAACTTAGATTAATATATATATTAGAATATTTTTCTAACACTACATTCTAAAATAGCATCTTTTCTAAAGAAAAACAAGTATTAAGATTCCTAGTGAAAGACTTGATTAGTTTCTAATTATCCTTTTAACTCACTTGACTACACCTAAACATGTATATTTTTACGTATTGAAAATGAAATTTTAAATATTTGGCTATTTTCTTGCATCAAATAGAAAAGGCCCCACAAATAAAGGCTTTGCAGCCACTTTCTCAACTAAGAAAGGTGGAGCTCCACTTAAATATGCTTCTTATGAGCTCTAGATTGTTTATGAGATTTTAGAGTTTTGGTCTACTTAGCAGTTTTTGCTAAAAGAATCCAATATTAAATTTAAGGATAATCTATCTTACAAGTTATTTTTTGAAGAAGGCATTATTTAGCTTTCATACCATGCTTTGTTTTCTAACATAAGAAGTGAAATCTCTTTGCCAAGATCTATTTCTTTTTGGGGTTTCTCACAACTCATATTGGTGTAAGCCAAATAGTGAATTGGTTCCATATTATTTTGTAATCGCATTAGTCTTGTACAACTACTACCAACTTCCCATAATAATTCAAAAATTCAAATCCCAACAAATGATTGAAAGGTTAGTTTCCTTCACTATCAAAATTGAGGAGTGTCCAAGAACCTTAGATGAGCCAAATGAGTGGTTTCATACAATGTGTTATTGGGAAGTACAATGATTGCAAACATTGTCTCTTCCACTTCCAAGAATATTGTATGATGAAATCTATCTATTGTAGTTTGTTAAATTTATAATAATGTATGAAGATCATTTGAAAAGTTTAGCTCATGGTTTGACCTTCCTAAGTATTCAAAGAGATTTATAAGCTAATAAATACATTTTTCATGGAGTTATAGTTGCTTTGTAGATGTTAAATTTATTTTGCATGTTTCATGAGTTTGTGAAGGTTTAAGTGACAATGTACCTACTAGTTAAAGGCTGAAATATAATGACATTAGGAGTTTGAATCTTACTATTGCTATATTTTTTCTACTTGTAAGGATTTCTCTAGTCAGATGGTTGTGTTCACTTTCATTTCCATACTTGTTCCTTGTTATTTCCAAATTGTTAGTCATTTTTCAATAAATAAAAGTTATAATGCAAGAAGAAATTGCATTAATAATTAGTGAACCATGAAGTGGAATCCCCACTCAAGTTTAGATATCATAGAACTCTTTTGTTCTCTCATGACAAGGACTTGGCCTTGGTTACCTTTCACTTATTCAATATAACTAGAGCTTCATTTTTAGGAAAAATAAGTATGGAACTACAAAAGGCCTTTTTTATGAATAAACAATGAACTTCAAAAGAAATTAATTGTTAAATAGTTTAGAAGAGGTAAAAAATTCATTAAAGACATGAGAAATTATTTCTCTAGATAATAATGATAATATAAAAAGAATGTCCTGTAAAAATGACATAAAATGGTGTTATAAATATTTTAAAAGTTAGGTTTTCCCTCTTTTAATAGTGGCAAGAAAAGCAATAAGGATAAGATTATGTTAAAATCAAATTTCAAAGTTATCTTCAATTCACACCAAAAGTGTGACTGTTAATGACTATAGCTATTGTGTCTTTCAAGTGCGTAGCAAAAAAAGAACACATATCATTGCCTTCAAAATTGCCAACTCTTAACTTTTTGGTAAATATTTAGCAAGGAAATCTATCACAATCTTTTTTTTTATTCATAAAACACAACCGGAGTTGCATAGATTATATTAATTTGAAAATGTGTACATGTATACAAAACCCAAAATTGGGGCCATCAAGATGATCTTTACTAAGCACCCCTAACCGCAAAACCCCAACATCTGCACACCTGCATGATCACCAAAAACTAAAAGTGAAACAACCCTTGTCAACTGCTTGCCATGCTCCACAAGCCTTTTTCATTCATCTTCGTCGTAGAACTTTCCATCCTCTACCACTACAACAAACTCCCTGCACCACTATATGCCTTCCACTTCTATCACTCCCAATCTGTAGCATAGGAAATTATAGCCAATTGTCGTCTAGTGTTTATGCCTCGCCAGGCCCCTTGCGTCCATGTTCAAGAGAAAGGGGAGCCTCTCCACCTCCACCCCAAGCCTGAACATTCGTTCAATGTCATCTGATAATGGAATACCGACCCCCAACTCCGCAACCATGACCACCTCCAAGTCGTCCACAGAATATCTGCTTTAAACACCATCCTTAGAAGTAGCAAGCAGTGGAATTTAGAGATCCTCATGTCCAGAAGAGTGGCTAAAAATCATGAGGAGATATCCGAATTCACCTAGGTCCTATTGGAAGAGAGATAGAAGGACCTACCTAGCACCATCCGCACCACTTCAAGGCATAAAATGTCCTTATTAAGACAAACCATCTTCAGCCTCTGATCCAATATGAAGCCCAAGAATGTAGCTTGTTTCTTAGAGCAGTGGAGCCTCACCGATGTATCCATTCTGAGCACACATAGCCTCATCTTCTACCACAAGGAATTTAAAGAACAATAGTCTAATTCGTACGCATGCCATCCTGGCACCATTGTCATCCCAGTCAAAATACACAGTAACTCTCATGTACTCCAAGAGGGTGGCATGTATTCATAAATCTTTGATAATCTTGTTAAATTCCAAAGTCATCTTTCACCCCAAGTTGTAGCAGTCCATGTCGCAACCCAAACTAATGCAGGATGTCCCATCTTAATCCAATGCATACCAATTTTTTTGGTCCAGCATCCAATTCAGAGGGGAAGTAATGCCCATTTAATGTTATTGTACGACCAAGGAGATCCTATCCATGTGCAAATGCCAACTTCCAGCCCTCTTATGGCTTTCAATTGCCCATGTGCCGAATCTAGCCATTAAGGCCTAGAAAAGACACCCCATGACACATGGGAAAATCTATCACAATCTTAACCCCATTAGGAAAATAAAAATTTTAATTGGAGGAAATGCAAGTTAATGATGTTCGTGATGACTTGAGAACTCCCTAACCTCAAGAGGACTCTCTCTAGCCTTATGAATAGTATATTAAGATAATGGAAATTTTCATTGGAGGAAAAGATAAGTTATTGGGTTCTTCACCCTAGGGTCTTGGTCTCATACCCAACCAATTTGAGTATTGATATGGTGACAAGAGTGGCCCCAAAGTGTCTAGGGGGGAAGGTTGTGCCCTAGCTACTCTTGGGCATGCATAGGCACTGTCGTGACTGACATGCACAAATTTTGTTTTCAATAGATGAAAAATAATAATTTTTAAACATTATAAAACCCTGAAAGTGCCTAAAACATGTTTTAAACATGTGCATACTATGAGTTGTTTGACAAAAACAAACCCATTTTACAAAACTTGTTCTTGTTTTGTCATTTTGCATTTTGGAAGATTGCTAGTATTGTTTTTTTGAGGAAAACAATTGTAAAATGCTAAGGGGAGGAATCTAGCTTGCACAAATGACATCTATTAATCTAAGTAGCTTGACAAATTCTTTTAGATTTTTAATGAAATTTTTCAAGCTTTTAAGAATGTTTTCAATTTTAAATATTTAATTTTTTTAAGTTTCAAGTTTTTCAAAATATTTTTTTGGTGTTTTTTTTGAATTTTTATTAGTTTATACAATATTGTAGGGTTGCATTTTATTTTCTAATTTAAAATTTTATAATTTCTTATAGCAACAATTTATTTGGAATTGTCATTTGTTAAATTGTAGTGAAGGAAATTTTATACCTTTACAATTCCACACTATGTTTGCATCCACTTAATTAATTAGACTTAATTAAGCCTCTAATTGACCAAGTTATGCATTCCAAAGTCTTATTATTCTCATTTTCTGAAAGGGAAACCTATATTAAACAATTTCCAACATTAATTAAATCACCTTAGGTCCTAAAACATTTTCCTAGATCCCCTTTAAGTCCTAGGACCCAATTTTTAATATGTTTTTGGTGACATTTTAATGATTCAAATTCAAGTTTCAAGTTTTGGCTTTTGGAATCTAATTTTTGAAAAATTATATAAACACCTATAAATACATAGTTATTTTATCAATTCAAAAAAAAGGGAGAATGATCTAGCATTAAGGCAACTTTCACAAGAGCACATATTATTGTCAAGAGAATTGAAGAGTAGATTAATCAGTCATCTACAACAATAATCAAGATCAAATCATCATGTCAAAATTCATGTGTGCTCATGTCATGTTTTGGAGCTAACATTGTGATGTAGGTTTCAAGCATTCAAGCATCAATCAATCAAGCCAATTCATGCAAGATACAAGCCTTAGAGTGATGTGTTTGACTTTAGTCCTCTAAGGGTAGCCATTAAGGGTTTTGTGAGTTGTAACAAGATTTTTTCATTCACCAATTCCTTCAGTTTGTCATCATTATTTCATTATCAATGTTTAATTACCAAACATGAGGTTTGACTAAGGCAAGCCTCCATTCACCCAAAAACAAACATTTTTGCTTCTCTCTTTGTATGCAGATTTACAAGTGAAGAAAGATTGAAAGTTGATCAAAGGAGCAATTTTGCAAAGTTGCATTTGTTGCATCATTGTTAAGCTATGTAAACTCACAGATTTTATTTTCAACTTTTTGACATGGTCAAACTTGAAGAAATCAGAAGCTTGGATCCAAGATCATAGGACTACAAAGATTGTTTTTGGACCTCTACACTAAGACCCATTCACCCCTAGGCGAATGAGCCCTGCTATAGGCCCTAAAACCCACTTTTTATCATAGGTGCACACTATTAGGCCCTTCTTAGATCTTCCTACAAATTGTCATTTCTATTTTTGTTATCATAGAATTTTGTATTTCAAGTATTAGGTCACATAATTCATTTAGTTAATGCACTTTAAATCATTCCAAAACATTGCAAATTAGTCATTTTTGTCATAAAAAAGTAGAGATCCAAGGTCCAAAATAGGGTTGACTCACCTCAATGTTGAAAGTCAATCCTACCCCTTTGTGGTCTTCCCTCTTTCTAATGAAATTGGGGAAAGGTATGTTTGAACCCTAGGCCATTTCATTATTCTATATTGGTTGAATTCATTCTCTTTTCCCCTCTTTTCATAAAGTTCAATGGGCCTTGAGACAAACAAATAATTTAAATATAATCAAACATCTCCTCTATGAAAATATTTTATGATGCCCAAACAACTTCCAAGAGGTGGGGCTTTCCTTTGGAATTACAATCAATGCAGGGTCCAATTTAAGAGCTCATATAATCAAGTGAAAATCACTTATGGAATTAGAATATGTGAAGGGTGAAACAAGAAGGGGTTGCCAAAAGAAAAAAACTATGAAATTCATTAAAGAACAAGAAAAAGTTGATGTTATGAGAGAAAAATTAAAATCTCATCCTTTAGCAAAGAAAACATCATTGAAGCCATCTATAGATCTTCCTTCAATAATAGCCTCTCAACATCCTTTCTTGAAGACGTTGTATATCCAAGAAAAAGATCCCTCTCCTTTTCACAAAAGATGCCCATTGGTTAAGACATTTTATAATGAAACAAGAGATATTGTAGATAAAAAAAATTGCACATTGCATTTATGTCAATGGCCTTTCTTTCAACTTAATGAGATCACTATATTGGTAGGAAATGGTGGCAACAATAAGTAACACATCCTCTAAATACACAGGTCCTAAGAAAAAATTGTAGAGACGTCACTCAAACCAATTAGGAATTCATGGATTGAAACAAGTGCCCATTGTTTTTGATGAATGGAAAGATTACAAAATTGATCTTTAATATAGATTATTGTAGTGTCCCCCAAAGGGGTAATATTTAGTAACTTTGTCCAAAACATTACAAACAATGTGAAAAATTACAAGGCAACAAGTGTTTTGTTTGAGGAAAGGTACAAATTGGACACCATGTGCCATACACTCCTTGAACTTTCTGATGCAAGCAATTGGCATTCAAATAAAGTGAGTGAAAAATGAGGGTGAGGAGATTCAAAGGTTTGTAACAAACCAACATGTCACAAGGCATCTTCAAGACTTTCTTAAATTTGTAGTTGAAAGTAAATTTAATTTCTTTTATAGAACATTAGGTTGTTAAGACTCATTTGCATCAAACAATCATTTTGAGATGAATTGTGAAGGTGCAAGAGGTGTTGGGTGCCACAACTATTAGCCACCAATGCAGTATTTTGAAGCAATCAAATTTAAAGATGACCCAAAAGATCAAGTCATTGATCCTAGATGATGATCGATGGGCTCGTGTGGAGTATGTCTTGAATTTCACTAAGTCTATCATGAGTATAATTTAGTTTGTTGATACAAATTGACCACGTTTGGAGGAAATCCATAATGGTATTGACTCGAGGAAATCCATAATGGTATTGACTCCATAATAAATAAATAAATTTCATAAGAGCACCAAATGAGAATAACCCCAAAGAAACATTTTTCCAAAGTGTAGAAAAAATCATTTATCACCATTGGAACAAGATGAACACACCCTTGTGTCTCCTTTGCATATACATTATCCCCCAAATATTAAAACATAGAAATATTTTCTTTGCAATGGAGAACCACACCATATAGAGATAGTGAAATTGCTAATGGGTACAAGCTGACATTCCACATAATCTTCTAAAATCTAGAAGTGGTGGATAATGTTAGGAAAGAGTTTGGCAAGTTCATCTCAAGATAAGGTTCTAATATTTGTACTCTTTTGAGACCAATACAAAGAAGATGCTCATACATATTGGTACCTCTATAGGCAAGATTACTTGTTTCTCCAACCTCTTGCAATCAAAAATTTATCACAACTATTTTTCATTTTTTACTTTTTAATATTCTTGGTACTCACCAATATTTTGTATTTTGTATTTTTATTATTTAAGTTGTATTGACTCCGATTTCAACAAGTCACAAGTTTTTCAACTAAACAAAATTGGAATACATACTCCTTTATCCACTCAATGAAGCATAACTAGTTAGGTGCAAAAAAAGTAGAAGAGTTGGTCTATATCAATTCCAACTTGTGTCTCTTTATCACATGATGAAGTTGACAAGGAGCAACAAAAATTAATATATAAGCCATGAGTGTACCAACTTGGATGTATTTGTTGTAGAGCTTGTCAAAGTCAATGTATATAATCATGAGACTCCTATACATGATATGCCTAGTGGAAATGGCATTGTGTTAGCTTATGGCTCAAATGGTGTTCAACTAAATGATGGCTCCAATCTAGATGTTTTCAATAAAGATTGTAGACTAATATATATATATATATTATTATAATTTTCAAATTTTGTAATTGTAATTATTTTCATTTGAATCTCATCTATGGAGTTGGCTTGGGTTGTGGGTTTGCTCCCCATTGGTTTTGGGTTCGTCTCTACTCTCGGGTTTACCCGATATGGACTGGCTTGCGGATTGTTGGGTCCCTCCGTAGGGGACTAGTCTCGCTTCAGCTCGCCCCCTTGGATGTTGGGTTGGGTCGTGGGGATACCCTTGTCTTTAACAAAAAATTTTGAAATATCGATTGACAATTAATATTATTTTTATCACCATCATTGATCAATGATGAAAAATCATACTATAAAAAATTCAAATGTCATCATTATCATATGATATATCAAATGTATTTTCCATTATATATATTATTAAAAAAATGCATATACATTTATATTATACAGCCATACCCATACATACCATACCCAAGAAAAAAAACGTCATGTCAGCATATCCCAACCCTATACATGTACCTGATCCCATACTAAAACCCAGAACTTAAAGGAAAAGCAAATTGCTAGAAAAGACCAAAGTAATTGAATTGGCCAAAAACCAAGATGATTCGAGAAATGATATGTTTTGGAATTGGAATTGAAAATAATTTTCCAATGGATTCAAATAGGACATGATTTTTTTTAAGTTAGATTCATTTGGAATCGTGCCTATGCATACCTAGTGATTCCAATTGTGTTCGGGTGATTGAAACAGTAAATGTCATTTTCAATGTTTTTGGACCAACTTTGTTTGACTTTCAACAATCAAGGTTCCCTAAACCCTAAATCAATGTTCATAAGTAATACAAACTCAAACTAAAACATATTTTCAGCTACCAACTTTTTTCTGCCATTCTTGAATTTTAAATTTTTGGATGCTCAAAGTTTTTCTCTATCATGACTGCTGAATATACACCTGGATATCTTTATGCTTCAGTAACTGGGAGCTCTGCAACCTTTCTCCTTTACATCTTGTTGCTTTTGTATTTTGATATTGCTGCTTGTTGAGTATATTTCACTCTAGTTGCTTCTCTGATTCAAATTTTTAATAAGCCTATATTTCTCAAGTATAATTTGAAATAAACAATTCATGTACATAACCTGCAAAGTATATTTTGTTAAACAGTTAATCCAGAAACATTTATTATCTGTTTGTTTAAAAAAGCTGTCTAAAATATAAGTAACTATTTCCAAATTGAAGCAAATGCCCAAATGCAGCCTCTCCTAGAATATATCGTGTGTTGTCTACAAAATGATCTCTTAATAACTGTTTTGTTCTTTATCGTATAACATAAGATACAGTCTCAAAAGAGAGAAAAGTTATCCAATCTCCTACTATAGTTCTGAGTGACTGACCTTGATGGAAAAGAAAAGGAATGATTTGTACAGTGATGCAATGGAAAGCCACTAGGTTGAGCTCCAGAAATAAGCAATAAAATTCAAGGTGCAAATTAAATTAATTGCAATGATCTCTCAAAAGAAATCAAATTTTAATAAATAACAATCTCAAAAAGCATTCAAGTAGATAAAGAGTTTCATCTGCTGTCTGTCATGGGGTTTAAACCCTTTCAGGACCATGGTTTCCTATAGATCGTATTGTATAATGCAACCATTCAAGGAGGACACAATTCAGGAGGGACTGCAAGGGTTGGGCGCTTCTGCATATGCCTTTTTCTTGTGTAACCCTACCCCATTTCCTGCTCAATTGCACCTTATTTAGCCTGTGAAACTTCTTGACTACAAGACTTGGTCATAATCAATTAGAAACAGACAACTTATCTAGAGCGCCAACCTCTGGAGGGTGTAAGCCAACCTTTGCTAAAGGAATGAATTCCTCCTCCAGCTCTTCGTTTAAATCCAATAATCTGCAGATCCTCTGTGACTTCCTGCCTGGAAAGAGATGAAATACCAGGAAGTATCTCGCTTTGAAAATTCTTTGGACAACGTTTTCCCCTTTTGTATGGACTGAAATCATGATTGACAGATAAAGAATTTTTCTTTTTCCCTTCCCTGTCATCCTTTACAATCGGTTTGGAGTATTCTTCTTCATTGCTTTCTGGAAGCATCAATGTCATCGATTCAAAAAAATCAAGAGCATTAATTGCACAAGGACTATAAACTTCTGTTGGCATTGGATCTTCATATAAGTCCGTTTCTTTAATATTTGAAAAACCAACTGGAGATGATAAAGAATCATCAACTTCTTCTTTAGATCCCTCAGATGCATACTCCAAGCAGTCTATGTTGCCAGGAATCATATCTGCGAACCATTCTAATGAATTTCTCAGACCTGAAAATTTATATACATTTGAAGTTTTCAAGTTATCCAACCTAATTTTTAGAAGGGTCTCTGCTGCAAGATATGTGCTCTCTGATAAATCCACAACACTTCCAGCATTTTCCACTCGGTGAAGCTGCACACTGCAAGAGAATTCTTTTCTTGAATCCAAAGTGGATTGCACATTACTTTTATCAATGCAAGCTAACAGCTCTGTGAGGAGTCTTGAGTCTGCTTCCTCAATGTGAATACTATTTTCATTTTTTCCTTTTTGCCCCATGTTCATTTTGACAGGGCTTGAGTCACACAAACCTTGTTCCAAACACTTTTTGTTCTGCTGATTGCCACTATTCCCCTGTGGTAATTTATCAGGACTTTTATGAGCAAAGATTTTCCTCTCTCTGCTAAGTTTCTCAGTGTCTTCCGGAACAAGGTAAGACTTGCTGTATACCACTTGAGATGGTTTTTCAATCCCGTTGTCATAATTATCTCTAATTTGTTTAATTTCCATCTCAATTTGCACAGGATACACACCATTTTTCCCTGTAACATTTGATTCCAAAAACTGGGCAGTTTTCTCATTAAAATGCATCATACCAAGTGGAACTTCTATTTCATGCTGTTGGCGAAGGTTACTTGAGATAAACTGGAACCCAGCCTCCCCCAGTTGCTTAGTATCAGAACAAGAAAATCTAGATTCTGCCCCACTGGTATTGGAAATATTATCATGCTGACCAGAAATCATCCTCTCTTTAGATGTGATCATTTGAATGTCATGGCCAGTAAGACAGGCTGTAGCGTGCAAATGGACTAGTTTTTGTGCACAATTATGACCTGTTGAAGCAAGCAATTGCTCATCAAAATCCTGATTATCTAGAGTTCCTGGTTTTGGCACTCTATCTCTGGCTTGTATCTCTCCATGCTTTACAACATTATTCTCATCTAGTATGCAGTTATCCTTACAAATTGAGTCACAAGCCAAGGAAACATTTAGATTATCTTTGCAGGAAAATGGAACTACTTTGTCAATGAACTTACCTGCTGAGTGACTCCCACTCATGTGAGTAACACCTTTTAGTGTTGACAAGTGTTTTCCAACTAGATCAGAAATGCCCATATTTTTCATGGGTGATATCATCTCCATAGGATTACTTTCACAATCTTGGACACCCGCTGACAATTCCAAGCCCATGGTGAAACATGCACTCCTTTCAGTGTTTCTTCCATTGGTATGCACAGATCCTTGGCATGTGTCTTGAATGGTTCTACTTATATTCTCATTGTTTTCTTTACATGGGCTATCTGCTTGATTTTTAATATTGAAATGATCTGATGCATCATAGATAGGATTCTCGATGGCATAGGTTGAAGGACCAAGTGTTAGATCTACTGTGCTGGCTATACTTAGATCAGTATGGCAAGAAATTTGGGAACCCTTTCCAGCATTTTGTCCTCCAGAAATTAGCCAATGTGGCAGTTCATTTATATATGGGGATTTAAGAGCCCTGGAACTCTCCTCTAGGCCTCTCAATAAAGATCCTGATAAACAAGGAGTAGATGCAGGTGATGTATGTGAACCAGCTTGTTGATGGATGCTCCTTGGTGTATCAGCAGAGACTGATTGACTTAGATCCTGCCCCACACTTGAGAATGTAAACTGGTTCCATTGACAGTTTGCTTGATTGTAATTTGTGTACCATTTATGTCTGTAAAACCCAGAAACCTCTCCTATCACATTCATTCCATTTGTACTATTACAAATAGATTCTTGCCCATAAGAACAAGATCGTAAATCAAGATTCTGCATTTGCAAAACTACTGCTGCAGATAAGAGTGGGTTTACCTTAGATTGAACATCAACAGGAAGCTGACTAAAAGCATCTTCATTTTTTCTCCACAGTGCCGAAGGTAAAATTCCCCCTTCTGAGTTTTCTGTATGTCGCTGAGAAATAGCATTATGGGATCTAAGCATTGGAGAAGGAGATATCACTACAGATGATCCTATTGAGGAATCTATTATGGATATAAAGTTGTTCTGTTGCGTGGGGTTGGACGAAAAATTGCCTATCCCTCTTTGCTCCTGAAAAGGAATGGACTGAACATTATTTTTTCCCAGAAGCATTCTATCAACACCATGAGCTTCAGGTTGCCTTGCCTGATATGTAACTAATGGCTTCTGCCAAATTAACCTTTGTTTTAGAGTATTGCTGTTGACGAACCCTGCCCCTGCAAGTAAACGACGGTTAGACCAACATCTTTTCTTTCTAAGCTGGCAACAGGAAAATTGAAGTCTCTGATGCCAGTCTATTTAGCTTAAATTTATTGTTAAATTAAAAATTAGAACAAAAAAGATTAAAAAAGAAAAAAATATGTAACCGCCAAAAGGGAAAGAGAACTGATTAATAAATAGGTTACAGACCAAGAAAGAATGCTCAACTAGACCAAAAAGAAGTAAAAAAAACATTTTTTGCCCAGCAAAATATGTAAAGGAAACAATGAGAAAGATCATAATGTAAATTTTCACAAAAAACTGATTGTAAAAATTGTGTAAGGCATATATATAGTCAATATGGATATGTATGAAGGTCATAGAATTAGTTTTCCAAGAAGTCAAACTGGTTGAATGATCTTAATCTGTGGCCCAGGAGTGAACCGAGAGACAACACACTAAATGGATTCAATGTGCTATGTGCAGAACAATTTATAATTGATTAGAGTGCACCAACAACAGTACTTAGAGACGAACCAGAGAAAATATACAAACAGTAGAACAAGAAGCAAGAAATATCGAATAAGATTATCTTGGGCAAGTTATGTGCAATTATCTAAGAGGTCAGATGAATCAACCAAAACACTCTACCATCTGGCCAACTATTCCATGAATAACTATAATATACAAGAAGAGACAAAGACAGCTTGAATTACAAAAAAATAGAATTACTTAGCAGTTCAAGAAATGCAACCACTTACACTAATCCAAATTTTGGTTTGCTGTAAATACCACCAAACATGGATTGCTGAACATGGTTAATAGTAAAACCATTGAAGCTGTGCAAAATGGGATAAAAATTAAAATCAGTTTGGACTTTGTGGTTTGACCATTGGCATCGTGTGGAAGCCAGTTGTGAAGATGGCATGAGATTTGGAATACCCCATGATCTGCAACGTGAACCCTTGTGTACCATTTTCCTTGAAGAATTTGACCCATCTTGACAATATAGGAGATAGGAATTTCCTGATTGTAGTTAGTATACAATGCTTATTATTATGTTTTGATAATATGGTTTATATGACTATGTATTAATTCAAGGGCTAAGTGATATGAGACAAATTAAGTGCAAAATTATGAGAGAAATTTACCAATCCCAAGAAACCACAAAGTTCTCTAAGGGTCTTTAATGTAAATTCTACTTGAATAAGGCATGTTCTTGGTTGGATACAAATGATACAAATGTACCCTATATGCTTCAACAATATCACCATAATATTGTATCTCCTTTCTCCTTTCAACCCGAGGCAGTCGAACTAGCTCATCTACTTGAAGTCAGCATTGCTGGTATCCTTTGAGCTGTGCAAGTCAGTCTGTCTTATTGAATGGTAGTTTTCTCTGGGGATTATGTGCCCATTTTATTGGTTGGAACATTTGCTTCACACCTTAACAATCTAGTTGTTTTCTTATACTCTAACTTAAGATAGGCGGCTATTCCTATACTTTATTACATTTATTTTGCAGTTTCTTCTCCTTCATGAGAATAAATACTTACCCAGGAGAATGAGAGTTTCTGAAGAGCAGAAATAATTCGGAACTGATTCCATGACATATTAAGGGCCTCTGGCCATGTCTTAACTTCTGTCAGGCTATCATTCATGTCTTTGAAGATTCTTTGTTCTATTTTTATCCTATAAAGACACTTTAAGGTCATTAAAAAGCTGCTTGTTTCTGTTCATCCTTGAACAGACAGTATAACTTTAAATTGCAAGTATTTAGAGGCAATTGCACAGTGCAAACCCAGTGATACCTGATTACCCTGTCCTTGTGAAATCTAGCTAGCTATCAGACAGTCTTCTAAGTCCAGTGGACAATGAATAATATCATACAATTTGGCAGGGATATGAAAATGCTGACTTTTTGAAACAGCAAGACAATTCCAGAAGCGAGCAGTGTTTAGAGAATATCCAGTTAGATAATCAAAATATTTGACAACCTAGAAGGCATGTGATAAGGTTTACTTTTAGAATCAGTCAATAGAATGACAAGTTCACAAACTGCTACTGTCAAGGGAACAAGCTAAGTTGCAAAGACGCAGCTCTTACATTCCATGAAACATTTGCAGAAGCAACTGACAAGAATTTCCAAGCTACAAACTTTCTCCTCCCAAACTCCGCACCCTTTTTCCCTCTGCTTAAATATGTTCCTAAATAAATAAAAATGTATTCTCTCTTTATCTTTGATGCTAAATGCTATTTTTTGGTTCTTTAATTACTCCTTCCTTTCTACTTTTAATCTTAATATCTACTAGCTGATTCAACTGTTGCTTACTTCAATACATCAATAACACTTTCTAAAACTGATGAGTTGCACTAGTGTAACATTGGTCCTTGTCCACAAAAGATTTTTACTTGATTACCAAAACACTCCTAGGAATTGTGACTGCAAAAATACTCCTAAGAATTTGATATCTACAAACTAGGATTGCATCATTTATACTGCTGATTTCCTTGGTTAAAGGATGACAAATTATCACAGTGCATATTTTACTTTGTTCTCTACTACTTGGATGCTTGCTTTCCTTATATTGCACTAGTTTTTGTAAAATCAGATTTAGGAGTCTCATGTTCGGTCTTCCCCTAGTAATGACAACATCCGCCCACTTCACAAATGTCTTCTGGCTGTCTGTACCCTATGTTCATGCATACCTCTCTAGAGATATACTGATCATCCACTTAACGTTGCATAAGTACAAAAGGAATCTCCTCAGGCTAGATAAGAGTGACCAACATAAGAAATACTTTTTGAGACCATTCACCATTAACTAAGATCCAAAATTCCCCAGTTTATAAATTCTTATTGCATTTTCTTATTAACAAAATTTGAGTAGTTCATTTTTTGTTATGTTTGTCTTCCTCCTTTCCTCTTTCCCTTCAATAGATTTATGTTCATCAATTACATGTGAAAATGGCACTTAGAAGAGCAACTACAGATATGCTCCCTCTAAGGTGTACATACCATCATATCACCAAATACATAATTCCAGAACTCTACAATTTCTGAGCAGGTTTCAGTTATGAATATCTAATGTGTGATATTTTTATCAGGATTCAACTTTAAATCTTGATAAAAATATCACATAATTTGATAAATTGCAAAAACACCACCTACTTGATAATATCTAACTTATTTAAACATAGACTACCAAAGAGTCATCTGCCAGTGTTTTCTGGCACATAAGCATAATGCCATTTTTTAAGGAAGTGCATGTCGACTATTGTAGACAGAAAGCACTACAAAAAAATTGATACGATGAACAAGTTTTCTGAAAGATTCATTCTATTATAAATTGAACAAGTGCATACATTTAGAAAGAACACATCAAATCCTGTTTAGGCTCAAAACCTGAAAAATCCAATGTGGTTCTTTCGGATTTTCTTGTGTGGACCTCTCACCCGCTTCAATATCAAGGAATTTGCTCTTCTCTTTACTCTTCTCAGGTTCAATAGCAAACTTTTTCCACTCAGCTCTTCGATCTTCGTGTCTTTGATAATCCTGACCTAATCCCCATGGCACTCCAAGACAACTTTGACTTGGCATAACAGACCTCTTTTTCTCAAGATCTTCTTGAGCATGAGCATCAGCCCTACTAGGGGCTGCAGAAAAAAGTCCTGTATCCTCATTAAATCTTGATTGTTTGACTTCCTTCGCTTCTTCTCTTTCTTTGTTATGGAAACCCATATCTAAAAGTGTTCCATTTGGACTGTCATCTTTCTTTTTGCTTTTCTCCCACCCAGTACTAAGAGTTAGCTGCACCTCACTTTCAGGCTCTACATCAGACTGAAACTTGAAGAAGTTTGACTCTTGTCCATTACCAAGGATTTCCCTTCTTAAAAGTGGGCCCTCTTGAAGCTCATCCACAGCTTCATCATCTACATATTCATCAGCTGGCTGTTCAAGATCAAAACTTCGAGGTGTAGCTCTGATAGGCTGCAACCTGTTAAAGTCTTTAAATCCACTGTTAATTTCCTTTGAGTTCAAAACAATCAGAGTATTATGATCAACTAGACCAGATCCAGGAGTTTGCATGTTGTCTGTGCCCAAAGTAGGATGGCTACGACATCTGTTGTCTTTTTCTCTCACAGACGCATCAAGAAAATCCCAAAGATTCTGTTTATCTTTTGATGTCTGCTGGTCTGGCCCAAAATGAAACAGAAGTTCTCCTGATTTCCTTGTTGATGAAAAAGTTGGTGAAGTGAAATCTTTCCTTCTAAGATCATCCATGAGGCTCTTTTGGACTTCATATAGACGATGGAGCTCACGGACCTGCATTATCCAATAATCACAAAGATAATTAGACATATTCCAAATCCTATGCCTTAAGTGTATAGCATTGTTTGTAATTCACCCTTGCATCTTCTCTTTGTCTACTGATCTAAGTTACCTGAGCTCATATCAAGCATCCTCCATGTGTCAGTTCACTTCCTTAATAAACAAACCTTACAGTAAATTGATGAAATTTAAATAATTCTTGTTCTAGGTGTATGCCATTGCATTTGCAGAGAACACAAATTACAAAATGATCCATCATTCGCATTTTATTGGAATTAATATTTCCTCTTGAGATCACCCCAATTTATGGTTAATGTTCCTTGCATACCTGTGATCTGAATATTTTTTCATGTTTAAGCATTGTCTGCTTCAGAATTTCCTTATCATATTCTGAGCATTTTTCCATTGTTTCTTGCTTAAAAATGCTGCAAGACTGACTCGTTTTCAACATCATCCCTGTGCCATAGTCTGGCCAAGCATTGCCAAAGTTCCCTTTTGTTTTGATATCTTCCCATACATCCTTGTTGGAATCAAAAAATTGCAAATAGTTGTTGCATTGCACTTTGGCTCCCATTGCCACTAAAGTCTGCACAGAAAATGCAAATGAAAGAGCTCAGATAAAATTTGAGAGATTGTAACACAAAAGAATTAGAACTGTAAGAACTGAAATGTAGCAGATCCATTCAATAGACAAAGCAATGAAGTATAGAGTATATGAGCTTAATACCAAACAAGGTCAAAACGAATACATATGAGAAATATACCAAGTTGCAAGAAATTATGCCATATATCTGATTAAAAAACTTTTACCTTCATAGGAACATTTAAAGAGAACATGCACAATATACAGATTTCATTGTTTGGAAGTACAAACAGTCAAAGCATCTGACATAAATTGTAGATACTTCTACAATTATTGGCGTACAAATCTCAGAATCACATTGTCTATTATGATATGTAGATACAGAGATGATGAGCACTAAGCCAAAGAATGAACCATTGTCAGAGAATTTAGGATGTTGATATTTGAATACTTTAAAATTCAAAAGAAAAACAATACATACATACATACATACACACGTGCACATGTGTACTCATATGTAGATGTATATATCTGTATATGTGTGTGTGTGTGTGTAGTGTGTACATATACATACATATACATATATCTATATATATATATATCTACATATATATATGTATATGTGTGTGTATATATATATATATACATATGTAGATGTCTATATATGTATATGTATGTATGTGTATAAAGTGAATAATTCTATAATTTTAAAAACATGTAATGGAGAGGGGAAAAGAATCTCAAAAACTACAGTGGCTAAAGAAGATCTTTAAATGGATCAAACAACTTAGCACTACAATCAAATGCTATATGTTCACTCCTACATCTTGAACACATGAAGACCAAGCTAACCTTGTAAAATTAGGATGAATGCTTGACTACTCAACCACCTAAATGAGTACAATGATTAAATCCAGCATTTTCTGTGAAGAGGATGCTCTATGCGCCTACGAGGACAGCTATATGGTTAGCCAAGTCTCCTGATGCGATCCTCCTACAATGGTCAATGTTAATGGTCATAATTACTGCTCCTTATAGGTGATTAGGAAAGATGCTGAACCTCAGTGTCTCAGCGTATCTTACTTTAGATGACAAAGATTTTAAGCTTTGTGTATTTTTAATAGCTCATCCATTCTCCTAGCTAGAATTTCCCTATCACCTAGACCTGTAGTAAACCCACAAAATGTATTAATCATTGGATACAATTACATCATTTGTCTAAAATAATGCCGAACTCCCAAAAGAAATAGCTGAGCATTGGAGCATAGTAATTATATACATGGGGGACGTGACTATGATGGAATCCCCGTGAACACTTTCCCATGTGCACAATGCATTTCAACTTAACCTAACACCCTAGACAATTGTCAACGAGGCTCATCATGAAGAACGTGGGGATATTACTAAAATTCCATGAAGCATGTGGGCATATAACTAAAATTGCTACAACTAGCTAGAGATTTGGAGATACAGATACTGGTACAGAGACAGAGATGCCATTCAAATCCAGGCACATGAGTCAATGAATAAGGGTATGGTTATATTATATATAAAAGTGGTCATCAGAAAATGCAGGTACATGAAAGGTATAGGGATGTGGTCCTCATAACTATACTGGAGTTACCTGGTAACAAAAAATCACCATACGTTTAACTATGGATCTGAATACATAGCCATATTTACCAGCACCAGAACATGTACGCATGACAGATCATAAATAATGGGCATAAAAATATTAAAGCATCACTTGTGTATGATTCTTTGGGAAAGAAATCATGTCAACTATCTCCGATCAAGTTAAAATTAATGAAACACAACCAAACCTCAATTATCAGCTTTCCTAGCCCCGTTGCTGCCCAAATTTGGGAAATAAATGAAGAAGCACTTAACAAAACCTTAATTTATCACATTCTTGCCCTTTTTATGACAAATTTTCCTTCTCAAACACTTGAAAGCAATCCTTAGAGGTATAACAAGTGGTCCTTCCATTTCACCAGCATAAAGTTGTCATAAATGGTCAAAGACCATCACAAATATAGTTTGCCCCATTAGAAGAGAAAGTTACTCATTTTATTCAGTAAAACTCCCAGCTCATAAATGCTATACAAATTGAAGAACAATGATGAGTGAATCACATTTGAGGGGTATTTATACACTTTATTATGCATGCAGTATCTAAATAGGCAACTTACCCTATCAGTCACCTCCCCATTGGTAACATTATGGTCAACGTGTTGGCCATTCTAAGTGGGACTAATCTAGGAGGGGATAGATTATTTAAATTCTAAACAATCTTGAAGCTATCCTAATGCCGTTATTTAGTGCCTTGTGGGATTAATGTGACCTCTTTTATTTAGTATAAGCTTTCTAATGCCAATCTTTATGTTCATTAATGATCTTAAGTGCTTCATAATCACTTACCTGCACACATGGGCCACAACCATATCCTTAGTTGATTGAGCAATTCGAGCACATTTAATGCTGAACTCTTTGATGCAATAACCTGGAGCTTACTACAAAGGTCATATTCAAGGGCATACATGATGAAGCACTTTTTATATGTAAAACATGATTGTGTTAAGCATAGTTTAAAAACTCAGTGAGTTGCTAATTTGTGAGAAAAAAAACCTTAGCGTGTAACTCAACCAAAAACTTGCCCAGAAAATCATGAATTACAGCCAGTCCAATTCTGAAACTTGCAAACCTGCACATAACCTTCCTTGCCTTGCCTAAATATCAAAAACAAAAAAAAAGGGGTTACTTTTTCTGCTGTTCTTTTGTCTTTAACACTTATGCCCTGCCCCTTTGACTTTGATTGCATTGATTTGCAGTTACCTTGGAGAGTTCTTTAACCAATTTGAGGGATTTATTGACCAGATTTAAAAGGTATGCAACTGTATTTTGTTTTTCGATCTATGTTTTTTCTGTTTTTACTTTCATTTTAGTTGTGCTCTAGCCCTTCTAGGGTTTCAATCTTGTTAGAGTTTTAATTTTTCTTGTTGTTGGACAACACAAAATGGAAAACCACATATAAATAAACCATTCTTCAATTGTAAGAAGAAGTTCCTTGAGACCTAACTAAACCTTAAACTAATAGAACTTACATGTATGCACACTGTATAAGATCATGGGGGGTTTTGGATTAAATGTAAATATCTAATTGATTATGCTTTTGCCCTGCCTGTAGCACCAGACTATTAATAGACTCACATTATTTAGATTTATTATATGAATTATATATTTTATTAAGCCAAGTTTTTGCAACGTTCCAAGTCCAAGTCTAACTTTTGGGCTGCCAATTTTTAAAACCATATGTTAAGGATATATTTTGAGTTAGAAATCTTACTTTTCGATCCGATTCAATATTTAGTAACAATCTTGCAATTTGTTTGTACTAAGGATTTACTAGTAAATACAGAGTTGCAACCATTCAAACATGAGATATATTCAACAGAAATAAATTATCTATGTCCTGATCGTACTATTTTGAAAATTAGAGATTCAATGAGTTGTGCTATGCATGCACCGGGATATTATGGTTGAACACTGTTGATTGTGTGCCCCATTCTCATTTGACTAAATGTTATGGATCTTATGATAATTATTGTACAAATTTCATGATGCATGAACTGTAACATGGAAACCTTGTATATTGGATGGTAATCAAGTATTTTTCTTATAGAAGTGCTAAGGACATGGGATGCATTTAATTGGTTATGCTTGAATTAAAGTTGGGCAGACTTCGTAGGAGGGGAGTGAAATGGAGCTATAATCGCTACAGATCATTCCATGTAATACATGCACATGCAATGGAAAACTAATATAATAGACAACTATGATTGGATTTCAACGGTACTTGCACATACACAACTCAAATCAGTAGTCAAACTCAATAAGTCTGGGCTAAATGTAAACTACTTCAAAAATAAGTATATAGGCATAAGGCAAATGAAGTGAAGTGAGGCTAGTAGTGTTGCAGTAGAATCTTCCCATGATTGTTTCTCTATATTTATTTTTCTACAAAAATAAAGTGGCCATTAATTTCCACTAAAGCAGGCTCTCCTTCACAATTTCTGTGCTCAAATTATTAAGAGCTATTCATTGTTTACTTCTGCTGTGGCTGGCCACTGCCAGAATTAGAGCTTTAATGGTCATATTCGTGAGAGAAAGAATTTGAACTGACACATTGCTATGGAGAAATTGATTATATGAAAGATATTAACCAATTATCATGTATGGTATATACATCCAATTTATACAACAGACCTTGTGGGAGCCAATTCAATCTGTAGTTTCTTCATGGATGAAGCAGAAAAAATTAAAACCAAATGCTGTTCAAAAAGTCCTAGCATTCTATGACAAAACTTTCATGTCTCATTCTTAGAAAGGGCCTCCAAGCACATCCCCTTAAGCACTGAGAGTAGCTTCACTGTTTGAGTTAGTGAGCTGCCCTTCTTCCTGTTGTATATGAGACTTTGGTTTCTTTATCAGATTGGAAGGCTGGTGTTTGGGCCATCTGTTTAGATGCCCTTTGAAGGCAGGATTCTGAGAATTAAGGCTAGTAGAGTCTGAGGGTCTATGCTAATCAACTACTTGTCTCTGACACCTAGATCCCCTATACAGTCATGTTACAAATCCATTGGAGATGATGATCTCCTTAGAGCTTTAGAAGAACCTTTGCAAAAAGGAACAGCCTAGCTATCCTTAATAACATTTAACTCTGAGGTAATAGCTGCCAGATGACCCTAGTGAGGATTGTTACATTAAACTATAGGGCATTCCTAATATTATGATACTAGCTCTGAAAACGAAAGCATGTGATTCGTAATTGCTAAACTTATACTTTAGGTCAATTCATAACATATACCTTGAATTCATATCAAGGTTTGCTCAAATATGAAATGGTAATTGATTATCGTTGTTCGTTCTTAAACAAAGGAGAGGAATACTCCTTATATAATAAATTACAAGATGATGTTTCTAAAAAGAAACAATCGTGACCGAAAGTGAACAAAAACAATAAACTAAAAGTTGCTAAAACTAACTAAAGCAAACTAAGATAACTAAAAGTAAACTAACAACTAACAGACAACTAAGATGACCATTAAATATTACAATATTACTTTAATACCCTCCCTTTTTTGGTCATTCTACTAACTTAAACCAAGTCTACCCATACTCTGATGGTCTTCTGGCCATGAATGCATAAAAGGTAGACTCCTCCTGCTCGCAACATGGGCCTTTTGCTAAGACCCTTCCTGATTGGATTTCTGATCAGCCAACTACTTCCTGCAATGTTTCTTCATATGGCCAGTCTTACCACAGTAATGGCATGTGAAATACTTCTTGGAGCTATCCTCCAATTTGCCTTGTCCTTTCTACTGAGTGAACTTGCCGTTGCCATTGTCTTTGGCAAGAAATGCTTGTTCAACATTGGGAGTGTTGTTGCTCCCAAACTGCTTCTTCCACATATCTTGTTCCAAGAGCTTGTTGCACAACTCATCAAACTTCAGGTCAACATTGGTAGAGGTAACGTTGAGAGTTTCAATGCACTGCTCGTAGGATCGTAGCAAGCTTTTCAACGTGATCACTACCATATCCTCTTATTCCATTTTGCGACCAATGGCCTCCAATTGATCACGAATGTCTTTGATCTTCATGAGATGATCTTGCAAAGACATCTTGTCATCCATCATAATGGAAAACAACATATTCTTAAGGAAGAATGCCCTACTCTTGTCTGAGGTTTCATGAAGATCCTTCAAGTACTTCTAAATCTTCGCAGTAGTCTTACCAAATGGTATTTATGGCAGCATCTCATTGGTGATTGATAACTTGAGAAGCATAACCGCCTCTCAATTACTGCCATCATAGTGTCCTAGTCCTTTCCCACAATGGTAGGACGAGCTT
The DNA here is from genome assembly GCA_007258455.2 of Sequoia sempervirens. Classification (NCBI taxonomy): domain Eukaryota; kingdom Viridiplantae; phylum Streptophyta; class Pinopsida; order Cupressales; family Cupressaceae; genus Sequoia; species Sequoia sempervirens. Next base: position 9,552 of record VDFB02120019.1, on the reverse strand, counting down.
TTGTACTCAAAACTATCAAATCCAGACACCAGTATTCGAAAATAGTGAGCATCCATTGCTTCCATGTGTTGTAGTTTTTACCATTGAACCTCTAGCTACTTTCCAACATGATGTTGGTCAAAGATGCCATCCCTCCCATTTTCCACAAGCATGAAAACTTAGGTAAAAAGCTGACTACAAAAAATTTAAATTTGTCAGTCAAACCCTAGGTGATTAGTTGGCACGGACCCAAGGCAATCAATTATCCCAAATCCCACGATTTTATCAAAAAATCGCCAAAAGAAGATACCCACATTTTTTATCAGTGAAAAAACCACCAAAAACTATGAAAAAAATTGGTTGAGACCCACGAGTTTTAAAAAACCCGTGACAGAAGTCGCTTTCTGCCTGCCAAAAAGAAGTTCTCGGCCAACAAAAAAACCCGTCAAACTCAGTCACGACCAGGAAGAAAGAAGTTCACGACACTCAAAAAACCCACAAACTCGAGCAGGAAAAGAGACGCGATGAACTCAGGAAACAGCGCCCTAAAATGCCGACGAAAATGCAGAACGCAAGCAAGGAAGATAACGCCCAGGTCGTGCGATTTTCTGTGAGAAATGGCACTCGAACACAATCGTGATTTCCAGCAGACGAACTCAAGCAAAACGCGTGAAAGAGGATGCGCAGGGATGCATGAAATCAGAAGAAATCGCGAGCAAACGAATTCTCAAGTAGAAAACCCAGACATGAATCTAAAGAACAAAACCCTCGAACTTCGCCCAAAAACATCCACGATTTTTCTCAGCAAAAAAAAATGGTGTGATTTGCAACACAAACCCTTCACGAAAATTTCCAACAAATAGACCCACAATCTTTCCTTGAAAACCTACGAGTTTTCTTATGAAAAAAAAAATCAAAACAAAAAACTTTCCAAAAAAAATTCCAAATTTTCGGGTAAAAAGCCACGAATTTTGTCACAAAAATTCACCACAAAACCCTCGATGCTTAGAAAAAAAATCCTGATTTTTAACAACTGAGATAACCTTTGATTTTTTCCATTTTTATCAAAAAATGGAACAAAAACATCTAAAAAAATTTCCAAAAATTTCTTAGGTAAAGCCACGAATTTTATTAAAAGAATTTGCCAAAAATTAGCCTAAACCCTGGTACCATGAAATGGTAATTGATTATCGTTATTCGATCTTAAACAAAAGAAAGGAATATTTCTTATATAATAAATTACAAGATGATGTTTCTAAAAAAAGCAGTCATAAACTAAAATGAACAAAAACAATAAACTGAAAGTTGCTAATACTAACTAAAGCAAACTAAAATAATTGAAAGTAAACTAGCAACTGACTAACAACTAAGATAACCATTAAATATTACAATATTACTTTAATAAAATATATATTCTATTTTTTTTCATTAATGTTGTGCATGCTTGAAAGTGAAAATCAACAAATTGAATAAAAAGTTAAAACACGATAACTTAAAACAAGCTTGACACAAATGTTTCGCTGGAGAAACCATCTAAGGCTAAAAAATCCATGGGAAAATGAGTTATGCTTGATGGACATTCATTACAAAGTACATCGGTTCTCTCTAAATCTGATTGAAAAAATGAGCTGTATATTTTTTTTTTAACACTCCAAGAATCCGCCAAGCTTCTCTCGTAAAACAGCCTCCAGCTGGTCTAAGAAAGGATTTCATGTGTTGGCATAGTTCCCGTCACTAACCCTTCAAAGTAGTTAATCTCTCAACCATTCTTGTATGTCAGTCATATCTTCCAAAGCATTTGGCCTTCCACCCATTTTCAAAACTTGTTTGTTAATTCATAACTTAAAGACTTCATTTGGTATATTCTGACCTTTTAAACCCCCGAAATGCGTTCACATGCATCTCAATTGTCCCACATCCTATTTGCCACTTTGAGAACTGTTATGGCAGCAACTCCTAACATCTGCCAAACTGAAGTTGATCAATTGTGCTAAGTTCAAACAATTGCTGATGTCAAACAACTAGTGATATTGCCCAACTTTGTTGGGATTGGCCACTGCTATTCAAGTCAACCAACTCTGCTGACATCAGTCAACTTCTCCAGGCCTTCTTCCAGCTAGAATTTGGACCTTGAATTCTATTAATTCAGTCAAGATTCTCATAATACTAATCTGGAATTTGTTCCAATCAATTTCTCTCTTTCTGAAGTTCTCACTGATGCCTTGAAGCTATAGATTCCTTTTATTTTCCTCAATGTTTGCACTTAATCACAAAATTGACATCTAGGAAAACATGGAACCTTGGTTAAAAAACTCATGAATCATCCATTTTAGGTCAGCATGTGTTTTTCAAATTGATAAACTGAACCCTTGGATGAAGATCTTATCTCCCACCTGAGTGTTATTAACTTTTAAAGTCCTTTACAAGATTGACCTGAAGACAAGTCTATCTATTGGGTACACTTGAAAATAACCTAGTTGGCTCACATCAAACAAGCTTTAACAGAGCTTGGGCAAGCAAACAAATAGAACAACACAGCTCAATTGCTATTCAGAGAGGAAACCCTCTACCTGAAGGGAAAAAACTACTTAAGTGTTTCTACACATCTGTGGACCTCAACTCAGAACTTAAGAACCATGCTCAACTTCATTAAAAACAATATGAATGATATCCTTGGTGATGTTTGTGATATCAGTCGCCTGTCACCAGTGAATTCTCCAACAATCTCTGATCCAATCCTTCACATTGTTTTCATAGAGAACTCAATCACAATTTAAAACAAAACGCACCAGGGGTAAGCCATCCTCATTTCCTGGTCAACACCTTCTGTATAATCTTTTAAGAATTTTTAGAAACCGTTACAATACCTAAAACCCAGAACAATGCCTGTGGGAGAGATCCATTTAGATACTTCCATCCTGGGAGCAGAGCCTTCCAGGTTAGCAAAGCTAAGCTCTATACATTTTGCAGTAAATTTTGATATCTTTGGAGGCCATCCTCTACGTTTATATATTTCATTGCATATCAGTTCCTGTGTAAAATACAGTATTGAACTGAAATTGGAATCTCTTTTATCTTCTTCCCGGTAGCTCTGAGGATAGTAAAACTAAAACTATCCCAGAATTATGGCATATAGCTAAGATGGCATGGGATGTAGGGAAAACCTGAGGCTCAGATAGTTCTTTAAAGGGGCAGGAAGAAGAAACTTATTATGAGTGTCCTAAATTGAATCACACTGGAGCTTTTATTGGTGGCTAACACAGACCAGATATATCATGGTATCCTTAAATACAGCAGCAGAGAAACAGAGGGTTGCCAACATCAACTTGGGGTCCCTATTCCAGATTTTAATTCTGTCATTTTCAGGGTTTGGTAGCTTAAGGAAGCCATTGTGCTGTTTGGTCTACTTACACTTGCAGCGGTAGTAGCTATATGGTAATCTATAAAAGACAGTTAAGTCTAGTAGCAAGGTTCATATGAAATGTCATCCTGATTCCTTATATCTCTATAAGCAACTATGGAAATGTTAGTCAAGCACTGTTTGAGTAGCTCACACTGCCCATGATAAAGTATTTTGTTTTCCCTATTAGAAACACTAGGGCAAAATCTGCTCTTCTCCTGAGTGTGATACTCTGTAACTTACAGGAAACATTTACATTTACTTCCATAACTTACTTTTTTAAGTTTTTATTGGATAGCTCCTATGGGACTTGTGATTGGAATTCATGAAATGTTGGTAACTAGTATGGGCGCCAGCATCAAAGACTCAGATTAAAGTAAAATAATTTAAGGTGCGGAACCTTTATGACAGATTATGAATCTATTTAGTTATTGAAACTCCACCAAAGTGTTGATTGTTTTCAGCACATGCCATTCAAAGTTTATCAATGGTATTTTGTAACATAACCCATGTATCAGCATTAATTGATGCAGATTTTGAGAAATAAAATTTATCTTAATAATGAATTGTTTGACTGCATCAGTGCCCAGTGCCCACCAAAAGGTTGTTAAGTTGCAAATCCCACACCTCTCTGTTACTTCCCATCAGGCTTCCTATCAGTGAATACCAAGAACAAATGTTTTATTTGACAGGAGAGTTGACAGAGGTTTTGTCAGTTTTTTGTACATATCATACATTCCTCTTTGACCTGTAAAAGAGAGGCATAATAGCTGAGAAACACAGTACTCACAAATATCACACTCTGACTCCTGCATTATAAGCAGTTCATTTTGATACAACTTGAGAGCAATTCCACAAACAATCTTGGACTCAGGCAATACCGTGCATTCGGAAATGAGGACTTTGCATGATAAGAATCATTAGCACAGTTAATTAATCTTAGTAATGTGAAATAGTTGACTTCTATAAGTAAAGTTGGAGAACCGTGAGAGTAAACAATATGTTACCATATAAATATCGTCCACACCGTCCAAGACAAGCGCCGGGTTTTAAAGTTGCCTGAGATAGGGACTTCAATGAAGCGTAGTGGGATTTTATGACAAGTAAAATAGGCTCTCCTTAACATGTACGATTATAGATATACTCGTTAAATAAATAACGAAACACTACTATTGCATAGCAACGGGTGTCCAAAACATGCAATGTACGAAGCGGAGAGTTGTTTTCCTATTATTACGGCTCCACTTATTTGAATTATAATTCAGCAGAATAATGAGCAGCAGCAGCTAATCCAATTGTAAAATATGGACGGCAAAGCTTCTTAAGCTTTAGTTTTAACATATAGGCAGCACTGCATCTCAGGGTTGCATGTCACAACTTCTTGCGGTAGATTTTGCTTCTATATTAATAATTGTTCAGTTACAAAAGTTTTAGAAAAATCAATTTCTTACTTCTCATTAGACAGCTATTTTTATCCCAATCAGCAGTTACTGAGAGTCAAATAATAAAGAAGCTTGTGCCCCTTCATCAAACAAGATTTTTCCTGTATGTAATAAACTAAACACTTGAAGTTAAGTCGTGTATTTGCATTAACTAACGCCGCATGCCTTGCAAACAATAACAAGTTTACACAACAAACTCTTCTTATCTATATCTTCTTCATCTGCTTCTTCTCAACATTCTGCGCACAATGTTCCTTTCAGGACAATTTTTTAAGGAACTGACCCCCAAACTTGTTAAATCATTTCCAACATATAACTTACCTCTCTGATTCTGTACCTCCTTGTTTTGTATTAACTTTTTATAATGTGTTAGCAAATTCGGCTATAGGTTTGTGGTTTTCTATTGAACAGGAAAGGGGAAAAAAGCTAACCAGTTGAGATCAAAACATGCTAGTCAGAAGAAAGCCTACAGAGTTTTTCATCCCTTAACTGAGCAGGTACTATCAAACCATTAATGTATTCAAAGATCTATTTTAGCCTGCGAGATTAAGAATATTCCAAGGGTCATTTTTTTACGTCCGAAGAAAATTCTACCTTTGAAAAAGCATGCAGCAGTCAGCATCACAAACCCCATGCAGCCCTGGATCACCTCTTCGACCCTCAGTATCATGTATACTGTGCAAACACACAAAGAAAGCAAAAAAAAATGATGCTAGCCCCACTATGAAAACTCTAGCAATTCAAAGCAAACGCCAATCATAGAAAAAAGCTGAATGATAACACCTTCAGCCATCACTAAACTTGTTCCAAAATCAAATAACTTGCATCAACTTTGTAAAAATTGAAATAAACAAACCTTATCTTCTCATGGGATGAAACAAAATAAGGTGCTAACTGTTGCAGATGAAACTTCCTGCCGAAGTTGATAGATTTTTTCCCGTCCACTGGCTTTTAGAAAATGCATCATCTCCTGCAATGATGAACTAAAGATCCATTTAATGAAGGAAACAAGGCAATTTGTCGAGGGCGAAGTGGGCCAAATGAGAGCTCTCGAAGATATGGGTGCTGCAGAAAACACAACCACAGGGAGGATTCAGAAATGTGGGTGTTCTTCAAACAATAAATATAAATGGCCTAGGTGCACCTGTATTTGTAAACAAGGTAATTTTGCAAGAAACCAAATTTACATTAAGAAAGGATTTGGTGACGTCGATGCTGCACAAAGCACCAGCCAAGGAGACTTCAGAAATGTGGGTGTCCTCAAAACAATGAAAACAAATGGTCTAGTGATTTAGGTAAAGGAAAAAAGGGCAATATTGCATGGGCTAAAATTTAATTTCGCAAAGCATCGAGTGATGTGGGTGTTGAACGCAGGCAATAATAAGGATCTACTAAATTGGGAGTCCTTACAACAATAATACACATGGTCTAGGGATTTGATATCGGAAAAGATGAGGACGTGCCTGGTCCTGCACTTAAGCAAGCCTTACCATTGCCTGAGCTTCCTAAGTTCAATGGCGAGGACGATTTTGACTCATATACATTAATGATTCTCCCCTTAGTTTCTAGATCCTATATAAAGACAGACCTCACTGCTATAGCCTCCGGGAAGGCTCCGTCCACCTTTAACCAATTGCCCGGTCCCTTCTGTCAATCACTTGTACAGTTACAAACTCATTAGGAGTAGCATTAAGGACCTTTTACACAACAGGCAAGATTTGGGCATTGGAAAAGAGGAAAATTATCAGTACAGAAAATGTATGGGAATATCACCTGGGTATTGGAGGATATAAGATTTGAAGAAGTGGGTATTGGCTGGGAGGGTCATAGACAAGATATAGGGATGTGGGTGTCCGGACAACAGAATAATCAGAGGGCTTTTTTTTAACACGTATACGGATTGGAATTGCAGTCCTGTTTCCTCTCCCCTACTACTTCCTTTTTAATGTTTTTCTGCACGCTCATCATTATTCCAGATGGGATTTCTCAGCCTTTATTTTATGGTTTTTTATTACTTACTATGTTCAGATTTTTCATGATTATCATATTGTTTTTTTATCTTGCTGTCATGCTGGTGCTGTTGTAAATTCTGTCTGCCGACAGATTTGTCTGCCAATCATAAACTTCGGCATTCTATTTGGTAGTTGGTATCGTTGCAGCTATTTTAACTGCTAGAGTTGCTTTTGGGCAGTTGGGAGGTGCTCCTGCTAATCTCTTTTCAGAGAGTTGGGATCCGAAACTTCTCTTGAAAAAAATGTTGGGACCCGCTAGTTTGGCCGTTGATACATTTGGTGTGGCTGTTGGCCTGTGATGATACTGTCGTGCTTGCTATTCTTAGTGGATTTTAGTGGTCCTGTGATGTGCTACTTCTGCTATCCTTAGCTGTTCAAAGAGATAATTTAATCCTGTAATTGGTTCACTTTGTACTAATTATTCTGTTATGGATATGAGTTGTTAATCCTTTGATGGGGACGTTGGTCGAGGAAAAGGACGCTTTGTCGAGGCTTGAGTACTAGAGGGCATTCATATTTCTGCAATTTAATTGTAGAACTTCGATCGGTACTAATCAGGAGTCTTTTTTGGGTCTATTTTAATTGATCGAAGAAATTTCGACCTTCAATTAATATACATTGTAGACGTAAATAGAAATAAAAATAGATTATTTGGGATTCTTCTCTAAATTAGTGCAGGGTAAATAAATGTAACAAATAATAACGATTATTTGGGGTTCTTTTCAAAATTAGCACAGGGTAAATAAATCTAACAAATAATAATTGTAAAATATTTTAAGGAGTTGAGTTTAGAATATTATATGAATATGTTTTAAATTTTGATAAGGAAAATTAAGGTATTTAATTTTGTTTGTGAGAGAAAGATGTTATATTGCAATTTGCATTTAATGATGTAAAAATTGATAAAGAGGATTAAGATATTTAGCTTTGTTAATGAGAAGAAGATATCATATTGTAACTTGTCTTTAGTGATCTGACTCTATTCTCTACTATAAAATCTAAAATTGTGAAGCTCCAAGAGACTGATAAGTGATCTATACTTAGTTTAGGTTCAATCCTACACCTATAGTTATGATTTGTGCACCTATGGTCTTAACCCTTTATTTTTGTATTCTCTTATATGCGGTTTTAAACTTTGCACTTTTGATCTTTAGAAATATGTATGTCTATTCTATCTAAAAACAGTTATGCTTGGAAGCATCGTTAGAACTTCTTGTGCTAGGAGAGGAAGGCAATTAGCTTCCCATATTTTTCCTTAGCCAATTCCTTAGATCAATTTAACAATTTGGAACAATCTTGGAGACATGCTAAGCAATAATACAAATATTTATGTTTTCCATTATGATCTAATATGTTGATACAATGTTCCTTAGATGATGTTGTAGTGATATGTGAATGCACTCTCTATATTGGATGATCTAAAATAAATTAGAAATTTGTCCTTTTATACAACACCCTAGCACCATGATTTGAGTATTTTGTGCTTGAGTCAACAAGTAACAACTAGTTAGAACTGAGTTAACTTGGGCCCATAATTAAATTTGAATTTGGAGATTTAGGGGTCAAAACTATGTGTGCAATTATGAACCAAGCTCAAAATCATAACTATGGTTTTAAACCATTGTGAGAGACAAAAAATGTGAAGTTTGGATGTGAATCACTAGGGAATTATAGGTGCTCAAATTAAAATGGGTCAAGATGGCATGTCCAATGATGACTAAGAATCCCAAAATAAGCATACATGACATTTGAAAAAATGATCGTGTAGTAGTTAATATATACCTCCATGTTAGGTCATGTTTGTCAATGTTATAAGGCCCTCTAGTTGTCTCTGCCATCCTCCATGTGTAATTTTGCACTTCCATACAAATTTCCTTTTGACTATAGAACTTTGTTACTTGAGTTAGTGAATTTTTCATGGTGTTTTGAGCACCTTTGCTATGATGAACTTATGTTTAACATGGTATATCATTTTGTTATGGTATTTTGTAGGTTCGTCATAAAATTTATGTTTTCTCCCTAGTGATTTAGGACTGCCATAAATGTTGATTTTGCTCAGAGTGACGATTTTGCCTCATTTATTCACAATTGTGATTTTCTTCCATAACATAATATTTTATTTTATTTTATTTTTCTTTCTGAGTCACCTTCAATTAGGGCCCATTTTTAGTGTACATGATCTTCTTCATCCATTTCTTATAAAAGAACCAACTTTAGTTATTTTCAAGGGCCTAAAGATGTTACACTATTATAGCCAACACTATGCAAGAAATTCCCTATGCCACTATTGTTCAAATCTTGTAAAATTTATTCTACAACCGTCCATCTAAAATTGTGTTCATAGTAGACTCCTTAGTTCTTCCCCTTACCTTGGAGATACACCCATAAACAATGACTCACAAGAAGGAAACTATATGAAGATAGATTATGTTGAGGACATACAAACATCACTAACATTTTTTCTCCACATTTGAAACTCCTCTTATTCCAAGTGTGGATTTCTAGTTGTCTTGCTTTGACTAGTGTAGAATTATTTTTATAGTAGATTAGTATAGAGTTTAATATTTACTATTCTCCTCATTCGTGGGTTTATACAGGATTTTCTTTGTGCTCCCCATTATTGGGTTTGAAGCAGTCTATTATTTTTTATTTGTTCATCATATGGGTGTTGCCCCGCATGTAGCTATTAACCTATATATATATGTATGTATGTATGTAT